>JBBPKC010000009.1:29777-85400 GCA_038089055.1 Tylopilus aff. balloui | reverse complement strand
GCACTGCGAAGAATATGTACCGAGCCGCGAGACGGGGTCCACGCCAGAAACCAATGGACTCCCGATACCGCCTAATAAACACTACCTCCAGTCGAATTCGGGGCTATCCCTAGACTGCCATCGCATCCTCTCGCTGCGACTTCTCGAGCTCAATACTTTTCGCCGCATACTGGTTTGGGTGTGTAACACTGTCTCCGCCGCCTATGCCCTCTCCCTTCTTCACTCCCCGACTGACGTGTGTGATCTCAAAGACACGCGTGCAGGCGACGTGATAGTGTCCCTCCTTGACTGTCCTCATGACCTCATGCAGGTCGTTCATGGTGAGTCCTTGCGACGAATATGCTGAGATTAGCGCGGTTTGCAGGCTCTCGGCGCTAAAGTATCGATATGGGCATCCATGGCAATCTCCAGTGCCCGGTTTATCTGTCATAAGAAGTTGTTGACAACTGCGGGTCACGTACATCCATCAGCCTCGATCTCGGTGCAAGACACGCATTAGCATACCTTTTCGCGGGATAATTGGCACGTCTCCCTTCCAAACCGTATGAATGTCTGATATTATACTTGTACTCCTTGTCGAACTTGTCCGCTTTTGCAGTGAGCGACTTTCTCCAGAATTCAATCGCTTCGTCGATCGAGAGTCCCAGAACCTGTGGATGGATGAGCGAAACAACCAATCGCTCGCATCATCGTCCTACCTTGAGGAATAGGCCATAATGCAATCTCCCATAATGCTTCAAATGGCGATCCCTAACCAAGTACTCGTGCAAATTTCGCATACACATTGGGAAGTGTTTCTTTGCAAGATCATCGATCATGTCGGCTTGGATCTCATCCCCGGTGGCGGACGAGTTCGTCCATTCCGATGGAACACCCGCGAGGAAGCCCTCGGATAGATTGTTCAATATAGGCACCAACCTCGTGTCCTCATCTAACCGTGGGAGCGTTTTGGCAGTGTACTGTCTGTTTCAGCGAGGCTGGGATGTGGTCATAAACGGGGAAAACTCACTTCGAGAGCTATCTCCAGTTTTCTTTCGAATTCGTTGAACACGAAACCGGACATTTCGTTACTGGGCACGTAAGCATGACCTCCACGCAGAAAGACGCGTCTCTTGGAGACTAGGTCAGGCACCCTGGTCCAAGGAACCTGGGGTGTAGCGTTCCATTAACAACCATTACCCGTATCGTTCGGCGTACCTTGTGGTATTCCGTGTTCCCGCCGTCCAGTGGGGTACCGGGCGGGGGGGCTGGTTTTCCTTCTAGTGCCAGCAGTTCTCTGGCAAACTCGTCCCTCTCCGATTTGGGGACCTAAAAGATGCTGTTTCAGCGCAGCCAACGGCGTAAGGGTTGAGCGAGTGACCTCTTCCCACTCGAATTTCTGTTGGGCAAGAAATGCAGTCCGTTCCCGCGAGTCATCCGTCTCGTACCGCACCCTAAACAGCGTTGTCTCCGCTTTGATGAAGCGTCTTCTCAGCTCCTCCCTATGAACGTCCGCCGGTGAGCCTATGCGAAATGTCGGGACACGTATCAACGCACGAACGGCAAAACGCAAGCCGAAGGACAAAGTGACCGATCTGATCGTTTCGTCGCTGCTCCTCCAAATATTCCCTGACGGCGGTGTTGCTATTGAGTGGGAGATACTTTTTGCATTGAGCATCGGTCACGCTCCTGAGCTCTTCCCACGGACGGTTGCGTGCAAACGAGGACTCAATCTCTGCGAGTACGCGGAGGCGGCTGAGCGCGCATGTTTCAAATTCCTCGAGGGTGACTTCGTAGTGTGGTGGATTGTCGTAGCTGAGGGGGCTTTGAGCTCACCCGAGAACGTGGTATAAAGCGACGAGTACATACAAGTTCAGCCGGAAGGGGTAGGATGACTCGTTCGGAGTCGGGGAACTGGTGGTGGTCCGCTTTACCCCGGACTGATTTCGTTCTCTGTTCTTGAACATTCTGACGGTCAGTAGACGAGGTCAAGATATCGGCGTTCCTGTCACAGACGCGAGGCATCACGCGTCTTGTCACGTCCCACCCTGGCAGAATACACACGTCCATTACACATTGACAACGACGACAAAGGTTTTAGACAAAGCATGATACATAATAGGCGAGGCATAACATACATAACCTGGGGGTCTGATGTGAGGTACTTGAGATGGAACCAGTAAGATCGATCCACAACCCAACCTCAACCACGCGGCGGTCCAGGAGTAGGAGCGCGCCCAGATGGGCGACGAACTAATTTCTTCCGCTTGCTTGTAGTGCCAGGTGCTGGGGAAGGAGGTTCCTCCTCGAGGTCAAAAGTGACTCCAGGTCGACGAACACGATGAGTCCTGAGTTCTCTCCGATCGGCTTCTTCTCTGTCCCTCCATTCTGACGTCGCTGCTAATGGATCGCGAACATCCAAGGGCATGATAGCAGGCAGAGCCTGTGCTTGGCTGACAGTAGAGTGATCAGGAGACCCGATCACCGTAGTGGTCTGTCCACAGGCGCGTCAATCGCGTGTTGAGGAGAGGAAACAAAGTACTGACAGCAGTGTAGCCATCACAAACATCGAGAGATGCGGCTGACACAGTTCGATTCCTCTTGGAGTGCATAGTCAGGAACTTGAACGGGGTGAAGAGGTGTGGGGTGGCTTCCTTATGCTCCCGTGCTGTTTGTGTTGGAGGTGGATTGGTGGCTGGATCGGGTACTCTGCCTTTGAGCTTGGACTGTGGTCCCGTGCGTGTGGCGGTGGGGGGAACTGGCGGAGGAACGGAATACAACTCCTTTGGAACAGAGGTCGACGTCGCCTCACGCAGCACAGGCGTAGCGATAGAATGACCAACGGAGGCATCCGGATGAGCCCTCCCCTTGTCGAGAGACGCTCCTGAGACAGAAGAAACAGCGGGAGGATCGGCCGCTTTCGATGACAGTGTTCTCGTCCTAAAAAGACCGAACAACCCGGAGGCCTTCTTCTTGTCGTCTTTGGAATCTGTGGATGTCTGTCGTGTCCTGATTGGAGCAGGGATAGACTGTGGCACACTGTCTGAGTTGAGCATTGGAGACGGCGCAATGGACGAAGGAGTTTTCAGCATATCGAAGTCACTCGCGTGTTCAAGGGGTGGCAGTCGCGCCGATCTGACTGGAGCAGGGACAGACAGGTGCCCAGATATTGCGGCACGTACTGATTGAGGCTCAGGTGCGGATGGACGAGACGGGAAAGGTTGGGTCGAAACTGTGGTAGAGGAGATGGGTTCTGAATATTTGCGGGGTGAAGGCGGCTTTTGCACTGCCGAAGACGACGTCACGGGTAAGGATACAGTTCGATAATGGGTCGATGGTTGGGTTGGAGCTACAGATGTCTGTTGAGTGAATGCAGAGGACGGGCCAGGGCGGGTGAAATTAGGGTATATATGCGAGGGAGCAGCATTACGGATGGGGGAAGACGCCACTTCGCGGAATCTAGCGGACTCCGGGATGGGTTGTTCCGGATGAGCGCTCTTGCTGGTAGCTGTGGGCGTGACGGTCGTGGATGTCGTGTCTACAGAGGGTATTGACACAGCTCCTAGGCGGCTCGGTTGGTGCCTGAAAGGGTCGGAGGCAAATGGCGGCTGGGTACTGTTCGATGAACCAGATGCGTGTAGTCCTGGCGTACCGACCGGCGGCCCAGAGCTGGATGTCGTCGTGAGCATTGCAGCCTTGGTCATGGAAGCGACAGAGGTGTTGGGAAGTGTAGCAGTCATAGTCAGTGCATTTACGGGTCTGGAAGCCAAAGGACCTTGTACGCTAGCAACATTAGGTGGTTGAGATTGATTGGTAGCAGTACAAACAGGATTGTGGGTTGTCTCTATCGGCACAATGGTAGACTTGTTGACATTTCCGGTGGCACCAGGAATAGCTCCCGCGGGAGTTGAGGACTTACTTGCCTGCAACATTTCTGCTGCACGCTGGGAAATGCGAGAGGATACAGCATGGGACGTAGCGCGTGGAGTGGGCGCTAGGTGGGAAGACGGAGGAAATATGGGCTGAGTGGGGGGTACAGAAAATGAGACACGGGCAGAAATTGGCGCAGCCACAAGGGTTGGTGCTGGCATAGGCGGAGTAGTGGATATAGCACTAAGCTCAGTATTACGATGCAGAGATGGATCTTTACTTTTTGACTGAGGTGAGGATTTATGACCAGGCGGGTCTACTACCGCGGACTTGGACATCAAGCTTGCGTTCGAAATGCTGGTATTCTGTGATGATTGCGAAGGCCGCAACGCCGAGACTGAAGGTGTTATCGGTATGTTCGTGGGGGTTCCTTTACCAAACACAAGCGAATCCTCTGGGATATCTTCAACCGTGACTTTCGGTCGCGGTCTTGTAGGAGCAAGAGACTGCGTTGAAACGATGGAAACAGACCTCATGATTTCTTGATGAGCTATTGGCACATCGTCGGGTAGAGTGAAGGCACGGTTTTGGAACCTTGCATCACTATGAGCTGCGACTACATCATTTGATATTGCCGTTGGGGCCATATCGCTATCCCCTTGGCTAGTTTTCTGGGGTTGTGTAACATGTAGAGGTACCGTGGATGAAGGCTGAGAGGGTATGTGGAGCATTTCGCTCTGTCCATCGGGGGCTGAGCGCACATCGTTTTCGGCAACCCCAGCGCTATGCGTACGCATCGGAATGATTTCACTTGTTCGTGTCTCAATCGGTAGCGGTGGAGAGTCCCCTAGGCCTCTGGGTGGAGGGATCGGAAGTGGCGGAGGTGAAAACCGGCCACCGTAATCAGGGGCTGGAGGAGACGGTGATTGATACGGTTGGAACAACGATGGTGCATGCACCGCTGGCACCAGCTGCGACTGGTAAGATGTTGGTGACGTATTGCGAACTGCAGGTTGTGAAGGCTGAGGTTGACCTTGTGAGCCGGATGTCGTCCTCGCTGCTCGAATTGGGGCAGGAAAAGGAGGTGCAAGCAAAGCATGATCAACGTGACCTAGCGATAGGTCGCAGGCTGTGGTCACGGGAGTTGACCCGACTACAGCGATGTGTGGTGCTCCTGCATGGTGAGGTAGATTCCGCCTCAGTACGTGCTCCGGAGTATGTGCCTGTATACCAAGATCGAAGATAAGGGAGGGAGTCAGGATCCAAAGTTTATGAACATTACCTCTTTGGTAGGACCGGACTTGGGTGAATTACCTGCGGACGTGCCTCGTGGTGTACCATAGGGGGCATCTCTTGCTTTCGTACCAGGAGAGTTCCGTTGTGACAATGCCGACGGCGTTGTCGCCTGGCTTATCTTCATCACCGAGGAAGATGCACGGCGGAACAACTCGCTGTCTTGTGAGAGCACTTGACGAAGTTGTGCTTGGCGAGTCTCCAAGTCCGAGTGGTGATCCCGCAAATACTTCTCCTCTCGAGAAATACCGGTCCTTTTGGTAGTAGCCGGAGTTTGAACGACCCAGGATGCTTTAACCGTGGTGCTGTTCGATGTCTGCTGGAATTCCGGATGGTCGTTGGATGCCGATTGTTGGTCTTTCAGCTGTTGATGAGCATATGGTGCATCTGCATATGTGCTGTCTTGGGTAGAAGGTCGGAAGGGTGCGGTGAGCGTCCGAGAAACGACGGTCGGAGTGGGATGAACACTGGGGAGAACGGATAGCGCTTGTTGTGTGGATGTGGAGTGACTGGGGGACACGCCGTGAAGCTGTGCATATTTGGGGCTAGGTTGAACAAATGAAAGCGAACTCGGACTATGTTCAGCCATTGGCGGACTACTGTTAATTGGTCGAGCGGGAGAGGGGGGGACGGACTGCTGGTTGGGAATAGAAGATACGGTAGAAGCATGGTGTATAACAGACGTTGGAGGCTCATTCGTTTGCAGTCCCTGGGAAATGGAGCGCGGGGGGCGTGGGCCAATAACCGCAGGTGGCACAATGTTATTGGCAGAGGTCCTATGCGTGGGACGAGATGGTGGCCGGCTGTGAACATACGATGAACTAGAAATATCCACCGCTGTTTCTGGGTTCCCACGAGCGTAGGGTTTAGACATTGGGGTGGGAAATGCTCGACTTGACTCATGGATCGACACGCGCGGACCAGGAGGTAGATCGTCCCCATGAGGCTCAGTACGTGAATTTTCCACGGTAACCGGAGGGCGATCAGACTGAGCCCGCACCTCAGAAGGGTAGTACGACCGATTGTGATTAGAAGACTTGACGATTGACGCAGGAGGAGGGTGAAGAGGATGATCGATTTCCTGTGAAGTAGCCGAATGTGAAATCGCTGACGATTTAAAATGCGCGTCGTGCGGATCAGAAGGACCCTGCCCCGCACGGATACTGACAATTTGTGGCGCAGTTGAAGTCCTCGTATCAGTGGGCAAAGCAGATGCGTTGAATCCCGGCGTCACGAGAGGAATATCGACATTGATCTGAGCTAAAGGCTGGCGAGTGTCTGGGTGAACCCTGTACTTGCCCTATGTTTGGCGTAAGTTGCACGATAACCGAGCCATGACACGAAGAATGGTCATACCTCTGGCCTCTTCACGTCATCTTGTGGGCCCGTCTGAAGATCGCGATTGCCTCTGTCCCTCGCGGAGGTGGACGTATGTGTGTCGCTTCTTTGCGCAGCAGGTCCCGAAGGAGCGCGTTCCATACGATGCTTAGTTCGGATATTAGTACAAGTAGCGTGGTATGACGATCTGATATGAACCACCTTGCCAATTGCCCGTTCGGTGTCACTGCCGGACTGAGCACCTTGGGCGGTCGACGGCCGACCCTCTCGGTGTGAGCGTTGTGACTTGCCTTTTGGTGGAAGGTAAACAGGCATTACGCGGGGGGCAGGCGGGGGTTCACCTGTCTGTTGTACGTCTGCAGGCGGCACACTGGTAGAATGGGGTGGTATGGTAGCGATCGGATTCTGCGTGTTTTCAGGCTGATGTCGACGGGCCTATCGAAGTGTGGGACGAGTTGTGGAGGATATAAACTCTGACCAAACTCACGGTGGAAGCCGTCCCATCCTCTGTCCGGTACCTTCTATGACCGTTGCCAGGCTCACGGGCTTCCTTTCCGGAAAGTGATACCTTGGAAGCATTCCTTTGCTCAGAGTACAACACGCCCTCGGAATCGGAGTCCTTTCGCTTATCGTGATGCCTCGACCTGCTCGAATCTTGGTACCGGACTTCGGTAGCACGCTCGCGTTCTCGTTCACGATAGCGCTCAGCCCTCGCTCTATCCTTGTATCTGTTCTCAAGCTCGGCCGTAGATTTGTCTCTCTCCTTCTCCTTCTCTCTCTCGCGGTCCCTCTCGCGGTCTGGTTCCCTGCCGCTATCCCTGTAGGCATCTTTGTAGCGCCGCAAAGAGGACTCCTGTGGGGGATTCCAAAACGTTTGGTTTGCTGGAGCGGAGTAGGACGGTCGTAACGAGGAGTGAACGGCACGCGAGGGACGCGCGGAAGACCTTGGCATGTCTTCGGCAGTGGAAAGCTGGTCGTAGGGGGACTGGTGGGTCGAAAGAGGAGGTCGTCGAGAAGCACCTGGATCAGGAGCATCTGTACGCTGTCTGCGGGATGAGCTGGCTACTTGGTAAGTGGGGGTTGGTTGAGGGGGATGATATGGTGAGGGTTGTGGGTAATGATGACCAGATGAAGAATGCTGCGCGGATGAGCGGGTCGCTTGTTGATAGGCTTTGCTTGTTGAGGGAGCGTGTGCAGAGGAGTGATGGTAGGCGTAAGAGGTGGCAGGGGGATAGTGAGGATCCTGACGATGGGAGCGAGGGGGTCTCGGGTCGTTATATCGGGCATCGTGGGACGGATTAGACCTCGGGTCGTAGGAATGGGAAGGCAACGTAGTGGAACGGTTTCGGCGGCGTTCAGAATCGCGGTCGGGCGGGTACCTGTCTGTTGGGACCCATTGCTTGAAAGGATCGGCCGGTGGAGCTGAGCGATCGTCACGACGGCGGGTATGACTATTCATGCAAGGAAGAGGGGCGCTCTGGAAGATGGGGGAAGGAAGGGAAAGGGACTAGAGGAGAGAGAGACGCCGAGGTGTTGACATGAGGCTGAACTGGGAATGGGCTACGGCACTGTGAGGGCTCCCGCTTACGTTCGTAGTGGGAAAAAACATTTCAGACGGGTCGTCCATCAGCATGCGTTGCCCAGGCCGTCAGGACGGGCAAAAGCGATTTTATTTTATTCATAGAGTATGCTAATACGTGTCTGCCAAACACGACTCGACGGCGCTACGAATGCAACGCACCGACCAAAGAGTGGAGAGGCGGTGTCGAGGGGAAGGGCGGTCCAAGACGGAGCGCGGCCTTGCACGACCTGCTGTTACACGACATTGACTCATTACCGACAGTAGGACAGCGGAAAAGCTGGTGGTGACGCTGTCGAGACAATCCAAGGATCGTGTATGGCACCGCACTCGGGTTGGGCCAGGGTTTATATCCTGAGGGGTTTGATTACGTAATAGACGTGGTCGCGGGCAGAGTTCCCACCGACTTTGTCGCTCCCCGCGATAATAAGCCGTCCATCCTGGCCGTCTGACTCTCCGACCCCCCATCACTCTCCGTCCTTGTCGTTTACCATCACCGTGCGTACACCTCAGTGTCGTACCGCACATCATCCCACTCATCCCAACCCCCAGACACCCATGGACATCCTCGACGAAAGAGTCAACGGTGGCCCCCCAATGGAAATCGTCGACGACGCCGTGTCCGTTCGTGATCGTTCGTGCTCCCCTCTTGTCATCCCCGCATCCTCTCACTCGGCTCCCTAGATGAAGCTTTCGCCGCAAAACATATGCCCGACCTAGGGCATGATGTCAAGGATTTCAAAGTATTCACTTGGAGGCTAACAAACTGGAAGAAGCTCGAGAAGAAGATCACAAGTCCGGAGTTTGACTGTGGTGGTCACCGATGGTCTGTCTTCCCTCTCCTTTCCTCCATTCACGCACATGACCTTCTTCATTTCCAGGCGCATACTCTTATTCCCCTTTGGAAACTCAAACGCCCCCCCCAACGACACCGTATCAGTCTACCTCGACTACGCCGATCCGAAGAAATCCCCAGAAGGTTGGCACGCTTGCGCTCAGTTCGCCCTCGTCATATCAAATATCCATGACCCCACCATCTACACCGTCAGCCGTGAGTATCACCCGTACGTCTCTTCCATCACTCAACCCTCTTGTACATAAGATGCACATCATCGTTTCATTGCCGAGGAGTGCGATTGGGGATTCACCCGCTTTAGCGAACTCCGCAAGTTACTCAGCATCCAAGAGGGTCACTTGCGTCCAACTATCGAAGACGAATCCGCCGATGTCACCGTGTACGTTCGCGTACTCGAAGATCCAACCGGCGTCTTGTGGCATAACTTTGTCAAGTAACGTCTCCTCGCCATCCTCTCATCCTCACCTCATCGCCACTCTTCAGCTACGATTCAAAGAAGGAGACGGGATATGTCGGGTTGAAAAACCAAGGAGCCACTTGCTATATGAATTCCCTCCTTCAGTCTCTATTTTGCACCCGCTACTTCAGAAAGGCACGTGCTAGCGGCCTAAATACATTCATGCTCACATTAGCATACAGGCCGTGTACCAAATCCCTACGGAGGACGAGTTCCCCACCGAAAGTGTCTCTCTTGCACTCCAACGCGTGTTTTATCATCTCCAGACGTCAGACCAGCCCGTTGGTGAGCATCCGTTTGCACGGGGCCACTTGTGACCGCTCAGCTCGCATCAGGGACGACTGAGTTGACAAAATCGTTTGGGTGGAAGTCAAATGATTCGTTTTACCAACATGACGTCCAAGAATTCAACCGAGTGTTGCAGGATAACTTGGAGTCCAAGATGAAGGTCACATGCATCCATCCTCACCTTTTCGTATCTGACAGTAGCACAGGGCACGAAAGCAGAGGGCGCCATTGCCAAGCTCTTCGTGGGTAAAATGAAGAGTTATATCAAGTGTGTCAACGTCGACTACGAGTCTTCAAAGATCGAGGAGTTCAAGGGTGTGTTTTCCTCTCTTTTCATCCCTGTTTATGCGTTGGTCCCATCTGCCTTGCAGATATCCAACTGAATGTCAAGGGGATGAAGAATCTTTACGAATCCTTCAAATATTTTGTCGCCGTCGAAATGATGGAAGGCGAAAACAAGTACCATGCCGAGGGTTATGGTCTCCAGGACGCCAAGAAGGGTTTCGTATTCGAATCGTTCCCTCCTGTGCTTCATCTTCAGCTTAAACGTTTCGAGTACGACATTCACCGGGATGCCATGGTCAAGGTCAGGTCTGCGTCGAGCATTGTCTTCGCACACGACTCATTGATTTACTTTCAAGATAAACGATCGCCACGAATTCCCTTTCGAGATTGATCTTGGAGAATTCATTGACGAAGGTCCGACCAAGTCCGAGAACTGGGTCTACAACTTGCATGGCGTTCTGGTGCACTCCGGTGACGTGAATGGTGGACACTACTTTGCTCTGATCAAGCCCGATCGTGACACGAGATGGCTCAAGTTTGACGATGATCGTGTGACCCCAGTGACTGATCGCGAAGTGCTGGAGGAGAACTATGGTGGTGAACCTTTGAACGGCATTCCACAACCTCTGCAGCGCAATCAGGTCCGCGCTATGAAACGCTTCACGAACGCCTACATGTTAGTGTATGTCCGCGAAACTGCTATTGACGAGATACTAGCGCCATTCAAGGAAGAAGATACACCTCCTCATCTGAGTAAGCTATTTCCATGTTCTGTGTGTACATATTGACTTGGTTCAGAGCGCAGGCTCGACGAGGAACGTCTCCAGATTGAGGCCAAAAAGAGGGAACGAGAGGAGCAGCATTTGTTCCTCACTGCCAAAGTGATCACTGACGACACCTTCGCGCACCACGAAGGTTTCGATCTTGCGACGTTCGACGAGAAGCATTGGCCTCCTTCCGACCTACCTAGCTTCCGTGTGCTCAAACAGGAGACATACAATATCTTCAAGTCTCGTGTCGCCACTCACTTCAATCTCCCAGAGAATAAGGTTCGGCTGTGGGTCCTCGTGAATCGACAGAATAAAACAGTTCGACCCGATACGCATATTCCTGATAATGAGCCGTCACTCAGTGCGCAGAAACTCGTGCTCATGCTTTCTTTTCCTACATGCTGATCCCGCTTGACAGCTGTCGAAGTCATTCGTAACAATATGGCCGCAAGACAAAATGATTTACGCATTTATCTCGACGTGATACCCGACCCGAGCAAGGTGTGCAGACTGTTCTTATATCTGACCGTGTTACTGTATTGAGATACATCGCTAGCCTGAGCCCCCTGCAGGTGCTATCATGGTCTTCCTGAAGCATTTTGATACTTCAAAGCAAACTCTATACGGTATCGGAAAGGTATATGTCTCTCGCATTAGCAAAGCGCAAGACCTCCACCACATAGTCAATGAGCGCATGAGATGGACCCCTGGGACTCCTCTGAAACTTTATGAGGTGTGAACCCCATTATTCCCCCGTGTACAGTCACCTCTAATATGTTTCATAGGAAATCAAGCCCGGGATGATTGAACTTATGAAGCCGAAGTTTACGTTTGCTCAGAGCGAGATCCAGGACGGGGATGTTATCTGTTTCCAGGTTGATCAGTCCGAGAAAGAGTAAGTCATCGGGGTACTACACTGCTCGCCACGTCAGTAATCTCCCCCTTCCTCTAGGATCCATGATTTGGAGAGCCAGGGCCTCTACTCAAATCCCATACAGTTCTATGACTTCTTGCAGAACCGCGTCATGATTATTTTCCGTCCGAAATTCGAGGATCCCGATCATGACCACCCCGAGTTCAGTCTAATTCTTAGTAAAAAGCACAACTATGACATCGTGCGTACCTCTTTTCGACGCTCTTGAACCTCGCTGACACTTTGAAAGATGTCGCAAAAGGCTGGCGAGTTCTTGCGACACGATCCAATCAAGCTTCGTTTCACAACGACGCATGTTACGAACGGTTCTCCCAAGTCTATCCTCAAACGCTCTCTGAACCAAAGCGTTGCGGAGATTATGGGCACCAACTACATTAACCCAACAACATCCGTTATCCTTTACGAAAAGCTGGACGTGAGCATCGTAGAGCTCGAGACGAAGCGAAGTTTGAAGATCATGTGGACGGGCATTCATAATCGAGAAGAAGCGTCATATCCATTCCTTTTGCCAAAGACGAGCATGGTTCACGATCTTGCTGATCAACTAGCCAAGCATGTGACCATGTCGCCTGGAAGCACAGGGAAAATACGTGTATTCGAGGTGTCCAAGGACGGAAAGACGCAAAAGGAGTTTACAGGCTCAGAGATGATAGGGAACATCCCTGATCCAGTTGAACTGTATGCAGAGGTGTGTATGGCTGCATTCATTGTTCGCGAAGTTATGGACTTGGTATGCAGGAAGTACCGCGAGAAGAACTCGAAGCGAATGAACACGAAAAGGTTATAAGTGTCTTTCACTTCCAAAAGGAGGTGTCGCGGACACATGGTGTGCCGTTCCGCTTCGTTGTGAAACCCGTACGTTTTTGCCCAGTTGATCGACTCGTATCCAAACCGATTTTTTTTAGCACGAGAAGTTTGCAGATACGAAGAAACGCCTACAGTCACGAATAGGTGCCTCAGACAAGGACATTGCCAAGTACAGATTCGCCCTCATTCAAATTTCAACGTTCAAGCAACCGACATACATCGAGGATGGTGAGTACCGCTCCAGATTGCACTGTTTGCTGTATGTGACGTTACTGTTCAGAGGATATTATCTACGATCACAAGTTTGCACCAGAAGATGTACTAGGTCTTGACCACGTAGACAAGTCGGGCAAGGCACGAACGGGCGCAGGAGAAAAGGCAATTGTTATCAGGGGTTGACATGTAGCCGTAACATCGGCTTGATTGTGTCGTGTTTCCACGTATGGTTTTTCTAATCTCACGCATTGTACCTTTTTTTCTGCCTCAATTTACAAGTGTTCGGATGTTTGTATGGAGCCCGCACCAACGCAATACGATGTGCATTAGAATGGATGCCATAGGTATCAGAATGTGTATATGGGCTACTTCCGCTTCTTGTGCTTTTTCGGCTAGAGATTACCTGCATGGGCAACGGAATGGAGTGCGTCAAGAATGACTCACGGATTTCGGAGAGGTTGCTGGGATGTTTGCGTTACCGTCACTCGTTGCACCTTCAGTACGGCCAGAGGTGGGCGGAGCGAGGCCGTTGGTAGGCTTTCCAGGCGTTGTTGGAATCGATGGGACAACGGGAACAGGAGACTGCTGCATCTGTGGCTGTGGTTGTGCATCCGCAAAGAACGGTGCTGTCGGCGCGTCGTGCATGGGTGGCAAACCCGAACCGAATCCCGATGCTGGGAGTTTGACCTCTTGGCTAACCACACCGTACTTTCGTTCTAGTGGCACATGCAGGATAAGGGATAGAAAAACGCGAGATGAACCGAAATACCCAACCTTTGCTTGCTCTCGTTGCTTCTGTGCCATCGAAAACGCTACGCATTTTTTCATTTGCAATGAATTCACCAGCGGTCTGAAAGATGATGGTGCCCCAGCCCTCGACGAATGTATTTGCTTCGGCAACGACTTCCATGATTTCCACCTCAAGCTCTTTTTCTGCCTGAAGCAGACTGTGCCACAGGTCATCGCCGATCGAGCCCTTCTGGAGGAGATTCTGGAGTGCTGGTTTGTCTTCCCTGAGTTTTACTACACGAGCAACGTCCGTCACTGCACGTCTAATGAGGGCAGCCTTGAGAAGCGCTTCGTGTACAGGAGGGTCATTCTGTTGGAGTAAAGTGACATAGACATTGCGCTCGAGATGCGGAGGGAAATATGGAGCGTATGATTTGCCTGGGGAGCCATTGACATGAGTGAAACCTGCGAAACGAGACGAGGGTTACCTGCATTGCGCTTTCTGTAGAAATGAGAGAATATGAATAAACTTGAGATGACAATGCCGATATACAGTACTGGGACGAGCACCGAGGCCATGGTGCCAAGTAGAGGACAATGAAATGAAATATGTTTTGCCTGTGGCCGACGTGTCGAGCGGTGGACAGCCACACAGCACTTTGTCCATGTTTGCTCGGCTCTCGGCACGCTACCGGAAAGGGAACCGTCCCCGGTGCAAGCCGCGCGGGACGTCGACTTGAAAGACGAGGTGGAAGTTCCGGATCTTTGCATACTGTACTCTTCCACCATGCTCGGTCGCAGCGCTCCTTTGGCACGGTCACTTCTCCGTAATACCCCCTGTAGCGTCAGGTCTCCGCGCTGGGCATCCACCAAAGTACATCTCGAACCGATTCTACGGTCTGCTCTTTTTGTCTAATATCTCTTGACAGTCCCTCAAGGAAACTCTTCAGGGGGTTATTCCGGCGAAGCAAGAGCAGTTCAAAAAACTCGTGAGAAAATTTAGGGCCTTGCAGATCACGCTCCGGGGTGCTCACTTTGTTCTACCAGAAAGCCGAGCATAGTCACGCAGTGGTCGGCGAGGTCAAGGTAACGTCGGAGTAGCTGCTTCCAGCGTCGTTTCACGCGCTATGTAGGTCGAGAATATCATTGGCGGTATGAGGGGCTTGAAGGCTATGCTTTGGGAGGCATCGGTCCTCGATCCTAACGAGGTAGGTCGCCCCTCTCGATTCGTCCAGGCTTTGAGACTCACACCTTTGTGATCAAGGGTATTCGTTTTCATGGCCTCTCTATTCCCGATTGTCAAAAAGTTCTCCCCCCTGCACTGGGGGGTAAGGAGATGACTGCTGAGAGTATGCTTTGGCTCTTGCTCACTGGCCGGGCACCCTCCCCGGACGAGAGCTATCAGCTTTCTGCAGAACTTGCCGAGAAGGCGGAGTTGCCAGCATTCGTGGAGAAACTGATTGATTCGTGCGTGTACCACCTTTGACGCTTCGGTGCGAATCACGACGACTCCACATAAGTCTTCCGAGCACTCTTCATCCCATGACCCAACTCGGCATGGGTGTCGCCGCTTTGAATCGTGACAGTAGGTTTCAGGCTGCGTACGAATGCGGAATCAAGAAGAGCGAATACTGGACATATACTCTCGAAGACTGCTTGGATCTTACTGCCAAGTTGCCCTCCCTGGCTGCGCGCATCTACCGAAATGTATACCACCCAGACAAGGCAATCGTCCCTATCGACAAGAAGCTGGATCTTGTGGGTAAGTTTGGCTCAGCTGGCCACTTTTGAGCGAACTAAAGCGCTATAGGGAACTACTCGAAAATGCTCGGATTTGGCCACAATGAAAGCCTGACCGAGTACCTCCGTTTGTACATCGCCCTCCATGGTGACCATGAGGGTGGAAATGCCTCTGCGCACACCTCCCGTATGTTCCGCGCAAATCTCTAGAGAAAAATGCCTCTCATTTTCACCCAGACCTCGTTGCTTCGACATTGTCCGATCCGTACATTTCCTACTCGGCTGCGCTCTTTGCTCTCGCTGGACCTCTTCATGGGTGCGTATACGCGTTCTTCTGAGCGAACTCTTCACTGACTTGAACACAGTCTTGCTAACCAAGAGGTGCTGAGATGGCAAATGGCCATGCAAAAGGAGATTGGTGACAACATAAGTCACGAAAATATTAGAGAGTACCTCTGGAAGACGCTTCGAAGTGGTCAAGTCGTCCCGGGGTATGTACCATATCGTGTCGTCCAACTTCTGCTCCACATTCTTCAGATACGGCCACGGTGTTCTTCGCAACCCTGATCCGAGATTCATCGCTCTTCAAGAATTCTGCAAGACTCGTCCCGAACTCCAAGCAAGCCCGATGATTCAGCTTGTTCAGATGGTATGATATAATGCCGATACTGGGACGTTGCTGACGAGCTAGTAGACTGCTGAAGTCGCCCCCGATGTCTTGAAGGAACACGGCAAGGTATGCACTTAACAAGTCCGCCCAACGCATTCCCTCACTATGTAATAGACAAAAAATCCCTACCCCAATGTCGATGCGACGTCCGGTATGTGCCCCCATGCGTTGATAACCCGACAACTCACTGACGCCGTCGGACAGGATGTGTGTTGTACCACTACGGACTGACCGAGTTCAAGGTACTATCATGCGATTGATCGCTGTCCAGCTCTGAATTAATCCATCAATTAGTATTACACCGTCATCTTTGGCGTGTCGCGAGGTGAGACCAGACGTTGGTTCCACTTGATCAAGACTCACGGGTCTGTGTAGCTTTGGGTGCCTTGACGCAACAGGTGTGGGCACGAGGTGAGTTTTTGTTTTAATTATAAACATGCTTGCCTTATGGGATGTTACTCGGAAGCTTTGGGATTGCCGCTTGAGAGACCCAAATGTGAGCTGTAATTTACCTGCGTTTCGTCACGATGTTGAAGATATCCAACCCTCTAGCTTATTCCATGGATGCCCTGGAAAAGCTCGTCAAGAACTGATCACACGTAAGATATACTGTTCTCCAAATTGAAGGCGTTTTAGGAGAAAATCTGAATTGCCAACATTCTATCATATGATATCGAGTGAAATATCGAGTGAAATATACACACTTCCTTGTGGTATTCACATTCCCTACTATCAAATGTAATACGTCATATAGTGCAAGAGGCACGTTCCCTTATCCTACAGCAACATTTCAGGTCAAAGCACAGAGTGGCAGCTACCGAACGCTGTGCTTATCTCCATAATTTAATCAACCAAATCGTCGAGCACTGATGATAATTTGGGACGGGGAAGAGTCCGAAACGGGAGGGAAAACATAACAGAAGATTAGGACCTAGTAACCGAGTGATCGACAGTCGACTTTAAGGGGAAAAAAAGAGATGTGAAGGAGAAAACATGCATTCAAACGCGGGTATATCAACTAATCGGTAGCAGGCGGATGTATGGGTGGCGATCAGACCCTTCTTAGGGCTGCGCTTTGGGACGAGGGCTGACCGGGGCCAGGGGGGGGTATCTGGTGAGGAAGCTGTTGCGGAGGTGGCGCACGACCGGCGACCAAACCCAGTGGAGGTATGCCACCTGGAGGACCCGGCACGCCAGGACGGTGTCCTGGTGGGGGCGGACGCGCTCCTTGTCCGGGACCAAACCCTTGTGGCGCAGCAGGGTAGCCGCCAGGTACAGCCGGGTGTGGTGGGGGACCTTGGCCTGGCGCAAAGCCTCGTGAGGGTGGGAATCCCTGCGGAGGACGACCACCGGGACCAGGTGGGGGGACCGTACCAGGTTGCCCATGTGGAATTGGAGGGCCACGTGCAGGGGGTTGCTGTGGTGGGAGTCCTTGACGCGGCTGGCCAACTGGATTGAGAGCCGAACCGGGATCGTGGAGCGCAACAGGCGCTGGACGCCCAGCTGGGCCAGGCGCACCGTTCGGAACTGGACCGGGCGGCGGGGGATTTTTCTCAGCAGCCTTTACAATCTCATCACTACGGATAAGGAAAAGAAGAGAGACAAGTGTGGGTGGCGAGTCATGCGACGATGGTGCGGGGAAGCGAGATCAAATTTGGGAACACGGCAAAAAGAAGGGTGAGTGGGACTTACTCTAGTAGATTAAGTGCTGCGCAGAGGACAACCCATTCGACACAGTCCTCGTTACCCTCTCCCAGGGTCTGCCATACTGCCTTTTCCTCGGGGGTTTTTCCCGTGATACTTATTCTAGTCCCACCACCGTTGGGACCGGGTGGATTCTTCTGAATTTTTCCAAACTCGATGCGTTTTGGGGGTATGTTATGACCAGCATAGGTAAAATAGAACATGCTCCAGAATGCAGCATTGGGGTTGGGTTTTGATATCTGGAAGAGAGGAAGATCGGGGGAATCTGGAGAAGGGAGGGAAAGCTTGTATATGGGTGAAATGACACCGGTGTTGGTGATGGACCACTTGAGATTGCGAGAAGCCTCGCAGCGGACGACACGCGAAGCAGAGGAGGTGGAGTGACCCGGATCGGAGGCGGAGGATTTGTTGGGGTTCTGACGAGGGGGGAAAAGCTTGGCAACGCAGAGGTCACCCTGAGGGGAAGGTGTCAAGAGATAGTTCTCAGTATTCTGTGGGAGGATGAGAAAGGGGGGAGAGGCTGATAAGGAAGACGGACGTAGTTTGTGTGAAGGTAAGAGTAAAGGATGTTGGATGGCTGACCTGTGTAAAGAGATGAGGGTGGATGCGCTTGCAAAGGGGGCGTGCGGCGTACCGTGTGGGGTAACGATGAGGGTCGGAAGATGGTTTGGGACGGGAGGATGGGTCGGGGAGGTGTAGACAGCGTATATGGCTGTGAGAGTGAGCGCGGTGGGGCGGGGGAGCGAGGTGTAGGACTCACCAGCCATGGGGGTATAAAGCGAAGCAGCGACGGTTGCGAGCGAGACTGGGTGGTCAAAAAAGGAAACACGCAGCGTGCAGCCAGCCAACGACGCCCTGCGCACACGTCGCCGCAGATTCGACCGCACCGTCCTACACCACCGCTCGTCCCATCGTCGTCGAGAACGCCCCGCCCCGCCCTCGTCAGCAACAGCGCCCACACAAGTGGAGTGTGACGTGACCAGCCGTGACGTTTGATCACCGCGGGGTTCATCGATCCCGTCTGTACAAGTCAACGACGCCGTGCAGACATTCGCGCCGCAATCGTATCCACGATGAAGGGCCTGAAGAAATCTTTTGTGCGCACTCTCATCCCTCTCCATCCCCGTCATCTCACCTTTTACCGAACAGCTCAGGAAGAGCTCTCAGGACTCTGCCTCCACAAAGTCAAAGGACTCGAAATCACAGCCCGCACCCGTCTCTGCTCCCCCGCCTCCCCCCCCAAACACTACAAAGCCCCTCCCCCACCCAGTCCCTGCCGTCCAATCTCTTCCGGGTGCATCCGTAAACAACACTACCAACCACTCCCTTCCTTCTCAGGCACAGACATACAGCCGCGCCCCGCCACCTGCTCCAGTCCAGTCATCCGCCCCTGAACGCAGGTATAATTCAATTCAGTCCTCCTCGATCCCTCCCATTGTTGTTGTCAACTCTGATCCTGGTCCCGATCCCATCCCGAGATCTGGTCAATTCGGCTCTCCAGAACGCACTTCCTTGGGCTTGGATGTTCCTGGCCCTAATGCAACGCCACCACGCGCCAATAGCCTCAATCGTCTCCGCTCTGGCCCTCGCGATACTATCCCTATCATCGGAAAACCTCCTCGAAAACAGAGAAGCAGCCGCTTCGTCGTCAGAGAACAAGTCGAGATCGAACGACTCGCGCCCTTTTCCGGTTGGTTTGTTCAGCTCCTTGCGTCACGCCCTCCTTTTTACCATACCCATCAGAGGTGCCTCCTTCCGAGAGGTCTCAGTTGTTCATCAGAAAGCTCAATCAGTGTCGTGTATTATTCGACTTTAACGACGCCAGTGCGGAGCTCAAAGGTAAACAAATTAAAGCACAAACTTTACACGAAATGCTCGAGTACATCACCACCCAACGTGGGGTGATCACCGAAAATATATACCCCGAGGTTGTGAATATGGTAAGCCTCTCGACAACTCGTCGGCGCCATCATAATTTAGGCTCCACAGTTTGCTGTCAACCTCTTTCGATCTATACCCCCTCCTGTCAACCCTACTGGCGATGCATTCGACCCAGAGGAAGACGACCCTGTCTTCGAACTTGCCTGGCCGCATCTTGAAATTGTCTACGAGTTTTTCCTTCGATTTGTTGAAAGCCCTGACTTTAACATGAACCTCGCAAAACGATACATCGACCAGCCATTCGTGCTCAATCTTCTTGAGCTCTTTGACTCCGAGGACCCAAGGGAGCGCGATTTCCTTAAGACTACACTTCATCGTATATATGGCAAGTTCCTTCATCTCCGCGCATTCATCCGCCGATCGATAAGCAATGTCTTTTACCATTTCATCTATGAGACGGAGCGGCATAATGGGATCGCAGAGCTCTTGGAGATCCTTGGTTCGATTATCAATGGTTTTGCGCTGCCCCTAAAAGAAGAACACAAGACGTTCTTGACTCGAGTCCTTGTCCCGCTTCACAAAGTCAAGAGCTTAGCGCTTTATCATCCTCAGCTAGCCTACTGTGTCGTTCAGTTCTTAGAGAAGGACCCATCCCTAGCAGAAGAGGTCATGCTAGGATTGCTCAAGTACTGGCCAAAGGTCAACTCGCCAAAGGAAGTCATGTTTTTGAACGAGGTCGAAGAAGTCTTGGATGTCACCGATCCCGCTGAGTTCCAGAAAATCCAAGTCCCGTTGTTCCAGCAGCTTGCGAGGTGCATCAATAGCCAACATTTTCAGGTAGCTGAGCGAGCATTACTATATTGGAACAACGAATATGTCGTCAACCTCATGAGTGACAACCTGGCTGTGCTATTACCGATCGTCTTCCCCGCGTTGTACACAAACTCAAAGTCTCACTGGAATCGGTAAGATTTCCGTTCTGTTCAAGGACGGTTGGATTCAACCGACGTGCAGAACCATACATGGGATGGTATACAACGCGCTCAAACTCTTCATGGAAATCAACCCAGAACTGTTCGACGCAACCTTGCAGCAGTACAAACGACGCAAAATCGAGTCGGTATTTTTTTTTACACTCTGTGGCTAGTATGTTGACGGGATCGCTTTCAGTGAGCAGCAACATGCAGTCGAGCGATATGAGCAATGGCAAAAAATGCGCGAGATGGCGATACAAAATGCTGGCGGGAAGCTGCCCAAGGGATTCAGAGAGGTTGAGCGGTTTCCACCACCACCCCCGTCTATCGGCGACGACTCGGATATCTTGGAGCTGTCAATGGAGTTGAACGCGGTGTCAATCGACGGTGAAGTACCTGCAGAATTGGACGAGAGCGGCATTGAAAGGGTACCGATGGCGGACCCTGGTTTTGATGTTCGTGCATACAACGTGCGACTGTAGAATGCGTACTTACGGGCTACTGCAGCGCGAGTACCCTCAGGTGGGGAGCGATCATTCACCTGTTTCGCACACCCCTCATATCCGGAGGAAAAGTGTCTTACCAGGTAATCTGTCCTTTCGTGGGGGATGTGGAGCACAATTTTAACAAACGTTGTCAGTTGATCCGTCGGTTATCCGTGATCTCCAAGCCCATCGTAGTCTAGATGACACGATCGGTATCGGACCGCATGCCAACGGGACGTAACTTGGACCCATGTTGCCGACAGACATCTACCCTCTGCATGATGTTGCTTGCTGTAAATAGCTGGCGCTTCCCGACACTGATAACCTTTGACGACGTTCTGGCGGCGGCCTACTTTCTCCCCGTTTATTTGTGTCGTTGTGCGGTTTTTATTTCTGCTCTTTCTTTCTTTGCTTTTTTTTCACTCTCACGGAGCATGTGGCATCCAGAATGTGCATGCGTATGATTTTACCCCCCGTATGTGTAGCGTACACTCCCGGAGCCGCTAGATTGTCTAGTTGACCAGCGTCGATGTTTAATACTACTAGCCTACTAAGGGTATATCTGTCGCCACGAAAAATGCAAGGTTACCGGAATGGTATGTTTTCTTATCTAATCAGCTCGCAGAACCATCTAGAACGATGAGAGAATGTCCTGGAACGATAGAGAACGTCACACTCTATATAACCTCGTCCGCCTCAGTGCGACAGCTTTAGACGTTTGTTTTCTCCCTCTCTCCCTCGTAGACTTCTGTAAGTGCTCATCGCGCCAATCATCGATCGTCGTTAGCTCACACCGTCAGTAGATATCTCCGAAAATCGCATTCGCCATGTCGAAAGCAATCGGGATCGATCTTGGCACAACCTACTCGTGAGTCTATCTATTGCCCAAGTCCTGCGTCTCAACCCGATCTTAGCTGTGTCGGCGTCTGGCAAAACGATCGTGTTGAGATCATCGCCAATGACCAGGGCAACCGGACGACACCCTCCTATGTCTCCTTCTCTGAGACCGAACGTCTGATTGGCGATGCCGCAAAGAATCAAGTCGCCATGAACCCTCACAACACGTAGATTCATTCGTTAATCTTGTCATTTCATCTGATGTCCCGTTCTCACAGCGTCTTCGATGCCAAGCGTCTCATTGGCCGCAAGTTCGACGATGCCGAAGTGCAGTCTGATGTCAAGCATTTCCCCTTCAAGGTAATCAACAAAACTGGAAAGCCCTACATCTCTGTCGAGTACCGAGGCGAACATAAGGAATTCGTAAGTCCTCCAACGACGTTAATACATTTGCTGATTACCGTGATAGTCTCCCGAAGAGATTTCCTCCATGGTTCTGCTTAAGATGAAGGAGACTGCCGAGTCGTATTTGGGCTATGCCGTGACCAACGCCGTCGTCACTGTCCCTGCCTATTTCAACGACTCCCAACGTCAGGCAACCAAGGATGCCGGTACCATCTCCGGCATGAACGTTCTCCGTATCATCAATGAACCCACTGCCGCTGCAATTGCATATGGTCTTGACAAGAAGGTTTCTGGGGAACGCAATGTTTTGATCTTCGATCTTGGTGGAGGAACTTTCGATGTCTCCCTTCTCACTATCGAAGAGGGTATCTTCGAAGTCAAGGCTACTGCCGGTGACACCCACTTGGGAGGGGAGGACTTTGACAACCGTCTTGTCAACCACTTCGTTCAGGAATTCAAGCGCAAGAACAAGAAGGGTAAGCAGTTGGCAGTGCTCCGACTGAGATGACGTTGACTTGAAGTTATAGATCTTTCTTCGAACCCTCGTGCCCTTCGTCGTCTTCGTACGGCATGCGAGCGTGCTAAGCGCACCCTCTCCTCCGCTGCCCAGACATCTATTGAAATCGACTCTCTTTTCGAGGGTATCGATTTCTATACTTCGCTTACTCGTGCTCGTTTCGAGGAGTTGTGCCAGGACTTGTTCCGTAGCACTCTGGAACCCGTCGAAAAGGTCCTTCGTGACTCCAAGATCGACAAGGGTAATGTTCACGAAATCGTCCTGGTCGGCGGTTCCACTCGTATTCCCCGAATCGTGAAGCTTGTCTCTGACTTCTTCAACGGAAAGGAGCCAAACAAAAGCATCAACCCTGACGAAGCCGTCGCTTATGGCGCAGCCGTCCAGGCCGCCATCCTTTCTGGTGACACCTCCGAAAAGACGCAAGACCTCCTCCTCCTTGATGTCGCTCCCTTGTCTCTTGGTATTGAGACCGCTGGTGGTGTCATGACTGCTCTCATCAAGCGCAATACCACCGTCCCCACTAAGAAGTCGGAAACCTTCTCAACGTACTCCGATAACCAACCTGGTGTATTGATCCAGGTGTACGAGGGTGAGCGTGCACGCACGAAAGACAACAATTTACTCGGCAAGTTTGAGCTTTCTGGTATTCCACCCGCTCCCCGCGGTGTTCCTCAGATCGAGGTCACTTTCGATATCGACGCCAATGGTATCTTAAACGTATCTGCCTCCGACAAGACCACTGGAAAATCGAATCGCATCACGATCACCAATGACAAGGGACGTTTGTCGAAGGAGGAGATCGAGCGCATGGTCAGCGAGGCTGAGAAGTACAAGGGTAAGTCTTGGGTTGGCCGCTTCGTATGTAACGCCGATGTCAATGATTTCCCCCCACAGCCGAGGACGAGGCCGCGGCTGCTCGTATCCAGGCCAAGAATGGTCTCGAATCCTATGCCTACAACCTCCGTAACACGCTCACGGACGAGAAGCTTGCGGACAAGTTCGACGCTGCTGACAAGGCGAAACTCAAGTCTGCCGTTGACGATGCGATTTCATGGCTTGACGTTTCGCAAGAGGCTTCGAAGGATGAATACGAATCGAAGCAGAAGGAGCTCGAGAGTGTCGCCAACCCGATTATGCAGAAACTCTATGGCGCTGCGGGTGGTGCTGGTGGATTCCCTGGTGGTGCAACGGGCGGGTTCCCTGGTGGTGCGCCAGGCGGGTTCCCTGGTGCGTCTGAGGAGGGACCAAGCGTAGAGGAGGTCGATTGAAGGGTCGGCTAATGGCCTGCTTCTGCATGCATATGTTGTCTCCTTTGCATCATGTCAGTGTGTTGTATTGCATTCCGTAATTTCTACACCAGCTTGTACGTTACACAGCGCATCTTAGAACGACTTTTACTTGCTCTTTTATCTCTTGCATCGAGCTGTGATTGGATGGCAGCGGATGTACATTTACGCCGAACCGCATTCACTGACACTCTCATCCTTCGCGTCCATGGCCGAGCAAGTGGCCCGACCTGCGACGCAGTTGACATAGTGCGTCTACATTTCATCACGTCTTGTAACCAGTGGGCCGATGTTCACCTCGGTCAAGCCAAGTCTTCCAGCAGCTCTTTCAAAGCGGCTTTACTCTCTCCAAACTTAGGGACACCGCTGTCCAAGGGCAGTTGTTACGTTCCTTTGGCGGAGCCATTGGTATCCCGGGGCGGAGCATAGCATGGAAGGCAAGACACCACCATCGACACATCCAACTGGTTGGCACACTTATATCGTGTCTGACAGTTGTTTCTGCTGAGAAACGTGCCACTCGAACCATCACCCAACGAGGTGCCAAGCATACCCATCGAACCGCTTCGGAGTTCCCGTAAGCAGTTTTCAGGGCTGCTGCTGGAAAAGATGAGGGCTCCCGATGGGAGTTACGATGAGAGCTTTGTCGTGCCCGGTCTAACGGTGCTAAGGCGAAACACACAGCCCACGGTAGACTTGGAATTGAACAATCCACTTAGTTTACACGACGAGGTGCGTGGTGCATTCGTTCTTTTGTACGGCAGTCATTGCTCATGGCCGACAGAATCCTTGGAGGTCATGGTTCGCCGCTGTAGACCTTAGGAAGACGATCCAACAAGACGTCGAGAGAACGTGAGTGGATATGTAGCCTGGAATCAGCGACGATCACTTTCACATGCGCGTAGATTTCCGGACATAGGATATTTCCGAAACGAAGACATTCAACATCAATTGACAAACGTTTTATTTCTTTATTGTCAGATGCACCCAGACATTGGATATCGACAAGGCATGCACGAGTTGCTCGCACCTCTATTCTATGCTGTCGGTAAGTCATCGCCGGTTGTTGAGTTGCCTTAGGGAGTCCGTTCGTTTCTTTACTTTTTATACTCTGCTCATCTGTCCTAAACTGAAGCATAAATAATGCTTTTGGTCGTAGATTTTGATTCCGTCACGGCATCAGAATCACCGGAACTGGACCCCGTATTCTTCGAGTTTTGTTCCCGATCATGGGTCGCCGCCGATTCTTGGGCGCTATTTTGCTCGCTGATGTGCAACATCTCACATTGGTATGAATGGCGGGAACCGACGTCTCCACCATCATTTTCTCGTGGACAGATAAACTTGCAGCCGTTTGTCACTCCAATTATCCAGACCTGCAACAATATACAGGGCACACTTCTCAAGTCTGTTGATCCCGTGCTGCATGATGCAATGCAGTCTGCTGGGGTCGAGCCCCAGATGTATGGTTTGTATGTCAGTCGCCGCTATGTATGCGTCTTGCTGACGCATGGTGCAAAAGGCGATGGCTCCGCTTGCTTTTCACGCGAGAATTCCCGATGAACGAAGCAATGACACTATGGGATGGGTTGTTCGCCAGCTCGGTCCCTCTTCCCGAAATTGTGCAGTGGACTTGTGTCGCGATGCTTATACGTATACGAACGAAACGTGAGTTTGGGATCATTGGCCAGTCGTTGGCTACTGACAGCGACTCCATCTAGTCATACCGTCGGATTACAGCACGCAACTGATGTACCTTTTGCGATATCCACCATGTCCGGTCCACGAAGAATCAGCTGTTCACCATGTACGACTTCTTGTCCGCCAAGCGACAGCACTGGAGATGCTGCACACGCCCTCCGCGGGCGCGTCCTTGGTGATCGAGAATCGTAACCTGTTGAATATTCCCGTTGAAACCCCGGAGCCTCCGGTGGTGGTCGTCAGACGAAAGGCTTATCCTGTGGAGAGAACAAATCAGACCAGTTCACTCGAGCACATATCGAGAAACCCTCCAAGAGAGAGTCCTCGTCAGCAACCCTCGTTTCAACTTGGCTTTCCAGAAGTTATCGCGCGCGGACTCTTGGACCGTACTGAGGGCCTAGGAATCAACAAGACCGTTATGCATGCTGTGTCTGAGCTCAAAGTGAGGCTAAACGACGCTTGCGAGGCATATGTGCTAAAGTCACATATAGCGCAACCTTCCAGATCTGACGTCTACTCTTGGTCGTCCCTCGTCTTTGGGGTCGTCCTCGGTATCCTCCTATCCACTTATGGACGAGCGAACGCCATCGGGAGGATATTCTTGGGACCACCGTAGGGGATTTGAGTCTGCCCGTGAACTGATGGAACTTCAGCAACAGAATAAACGTCTCGGAGAGGCTGTTGCATGGATTTTGGAGACGCTAAATCGAGTGGCAGATGAACGAGATGCGCAAGGACAAAGGAAGCAATCATTGGAATCTCTGTCATATGTGAAGGATGTCCTAAGTGGACAGATCAACGAGATAGATGAACGACGGCTCTGGGGTGAAGCAGAGTTTAAAAGGCGCTGGGAAGTACGCGAGACTTTGCCGTTGGTCGCGGCAGCAAGGTCACCTCGGGACAGTGGACGATCCGCGCAGAGTACGCCTATTGCCCCGAGCGTCAACGAGACACTGCGTGGATTTATTTCGTCGAGCATAGCTCGGGCGGTACCCAGTGTCCCAGATCATGGCCGTACAGTGTCACCACTGGTGGGGTCACCCGTCGTCTCGCGTGCAACGTCTCCGAAGGTATCGGTGCGTGCATCTACTAATAATCCTTTCCAGAGGGTGTCGGGGGGTGAGAATGTAGGCGCAAACCAGATGGTAGTCGGTAGTGAAGTGTTGGCAAACGTGCGGAACCAGGTTTCCGTGCAGCAGGACCCACTTGGTGTGCTAAGTCGGTAGTCCTGTACTAGACCAAGTTGTAGTCTGGGAAAATCTTGTACTGGACTCGTGACTGACCGGAAATCCGTCTCTTTCGTGCGGTCCACAATGTCCCTGGCAAAGAAACTCTCCTCGAGGGCCCTCCTCCAACCTCTGCGCTCCTTTTCTACATCCCTTCCTGCACGCAAGATCGTAGCTACCAACCCTGTAAGGGCACACGAGGTCAAGGTACGACACTCGCAACACTTTTCGAAACACCCTCACCGCCTCTCCGCCAGTCCTGGTCCTCAGGAAAGTATCCACTCATCGAGCATGAGTATGATGCAATTGTCATGTAAGTGGCCTGATCGGACGCGTCTCCCCAACCTGACTTCGCCTCCGAAAGTGGGGCCGGTGGTGCAGGTCTCCGAGCCGCCTTCGGCCTCGCAGAGGCCGGTCTCAACACTGCCTGTATCACCAAGTTGTTCCCCACCCGGAGTCACACCGTGGCCGCACAGGTTGGTCGACGCATTGCGTCTCTCACTCTCTAGGCCTTTCTGACCATATCTCGCAGGGTGGAATCAACGCCGCATTGGGCGTGTGTACTCATCATCTCTTTTTCTCGTTTCATGCCTGATTCCCTCTCCAGAACATGACAGAAGATGACTGGAGATGGCACATGTATGATACGGTGGGTGGTTTAGACTCGTGTGCGCGTCCTCGGCTCACGCGTTTGTTTCAGGTCAAAGGTTCGGACTGGCTTGGTGACCAAGACGCAATCCACTACATGTGTCGCGAAGCACCGAGATCTGTTATTGAGGTATGTCAATATGTATCATGGTGGCGACATAAACCGACTCTTCGCCTTAGCTTGAGCACTATGGTGTACCTTTCTCCCGAACGAAGGACGGAAAAATATACCAGCGTGCTTTCGGTGGTCAGTCTCTCCAGTATGGCAAGGGTGGCCAGGCGTACCGTTGCGCGGCTGCCGCTGATCGTACTGGCCATGCCCTACTCCATACCCTCTACGGCCAGTCTCTCCGCCATAACACCAATTTCTTTATCGAATACTTTGCCCTTGACTTGATCATGCAGGACGGCGAGTGTGTCGGTGTCATGGCGCTCAACATGGAAGACGGTACTCTCCATCGCTTTAGGGCCCACAAGACTGTCTTGGCTACTGGTGGTTATGGACGAGCCTACTTTAGCTGCACTAGTGCACATACTTGCTCTGGTGACGGGAACGCCATGGTTTCTCGTGCGGGTCTTCCTTTGCAGGACCTGGAATTCGTTCAGTTCCACCCTACTGGTATATACGGCGCCGGATGCCTGATTACTGAAGGTGACCCTGGTGCTTCTTACATAGGACGTTTTTATTGACCTTCTCCACCTGGACGGTAGGCTCTCGTGGTGAGGGTGGATACTTGTTGAATTCCGAGGGCGAGCGTTTTATGGAACGTTATGCCCCTACTGCAAAGGATCTTGCCTCTCGTGATGTTGTCTCACGATCGATGACCATTGAGATCCGTGAGGGACGTGGTGTTGGACCCGACAAGGACCACATCTACCTGCAACTCAGCCACTTGCCTCCTGAAGTCCTTCATGAACGTCTGCCTGGTATTTCAGAGACCGCCGCTATTTTCTCTGGTGTCGACGTCACCAAGGAGCCAATCCCAGTTCTACCGACTGTACACTATAATAGTGAGTCGTATTTATCCGCGACGGTTTGCATATATTGACGAGGAGTCAGTGGGTGGAATTCCTACGAGATACACGGGTGAAGTTCTCACAGTCGATGGGGTACGCTGACTGAGTGTATGTTATTCCATCATCGATTGATGCGCTCTTGTAGAACGGCAAGGATAAAGTCGTACCTGGTCTATATGCTGCCGGTGAAGCTGCTTGCGTGTCTGTCCACGGTGCCAACCGTCTTGGCGCAAACTCGCTTCTGGACATCGTCGTGTTCGGTCGTGCTTGCGCGAATCACATCAAGGAAAATCTCACCCCCGGAAAGCCCCACAAAAAGATTGCCGACGAGGCAGGTCTTGATAGCATCGAGTTCCTGGACAAGATTCGCAACGCAGATGGCCCCAAGCCTACCGCATCCATCAGGTTGGAAATGCAAAAGGGTATGCAAGCTGACGCCGCTGTCTTCCGGTCAGTAGCGACCAGTTTACCTTGTTTTAAAATTAATTCGCACTCGTTCGCACGACAGCACCCAACAGAGCCTGGACGAGGGCGTCGAAAAACTGCGTGGCATTTACGATTCGTTCAAGGACGTCGGCATCAAAGATAGAAGTATGATCTGGAACTCGTGAGTGATTTGTCGGTCGCAATGATGGACGCAGAACTGACGCGCATGTAGTGACCTGGTGGAGACTTTGGAACTTCGCAACGTTCTCCAATGCGCCATCCAGACTATCACCGCTGCTGCCGCTCGAAAGGAGTCCCGTGGTGCTCACGCCCGCGAAGACTTCCCAGAGGTCGGTTCTCAATTTTGCCTCTGCTGCACCTTAGCTTAAACCCCTTGTTTCTGTCTCTCAATAGCGCGACGACGAGCACTGGATGAAGCATACCCTCACCTGGCACGATGTCAGTTCCCCCGACGTTACCATCAAGTATCGTAACGTAATCAACCAAACCCTCGACGAAAATGAGTGCCGCGCCGTTCCTCCTTTCAAACGCACATACTAAACGCTTTTACTGCTCGAGGGATGTTGGAACACAGCTAGACCACATTCCATTCTTTGGGTACCTTGCAAATCGTGACCAGTCGCGGTCTTCTCCGTCGAATTCTTGCATCACCCTTCACGCGCTCCCCTACCGACGCTACCGTGAGCATCGGTGTACGACGACTTCGGCACGATTGTAAAATACACAAAATTTAATTTTTCATTTCTGTTCAACTACATTGAATCCTCAGTACATTATAAGGCTCCGCATACTTGAACAAGCGAAAAGGCAATTGCCGTGGCTGACTCTGAAGTTCCTCTATGCGCTCGGGATGATAACGTCAGTGATGAGGACCCTGACGTCGCAACCACCTACCTGACCTATGAGCTGCGAATACAGGCGGCTGCGCAAGGCCCTGCAAGTGGCCAGTACAAGACGGACAAGGAGGCAGCAACGGCTCTCGGCAGGTACGTGGTGAAGACCGGCAGTCACTCGTCAGTGAGCTTCGTTAAACCCCCTCGTAGGTGTTTCGTACAGCTCTCAATGTGACCGCAGGCTGGGGAAACATCAGTTCCACCGTGAAGTAGTGTCGCCCGCTCAAGAAGAGGTTGCTGTAAGTCTAAGTCTTCGTCGGCCGATCCTCTACACCCTTCAAAGCCTCGATCACATGTCCAGGAGCTCACTAGACTCATCTACCGTCCACCCACTGGCATCGAGCCTTCCTGCGTCACACAACAAATACAGCACATACGATCGTTTTTCCCATCACTTCTGTGTTACCACCGACACATCTCACGTTGCATCAACTTCTAACCTGAATAGACAACCCTAGAACGATGTAAATGCTGGCGATCATCACTTGTCATTCTCGTTGTCTGAAACACACCATAGCCATCTTAATCTCTAGCTACATGTCACAACTTTGTCGGTTTTCTCAACCGCCGGGCAGAGCTGCAGTGGTGCTTGATTTTAGCATTGTCGTGACAAAAGTAACTCGTCGTACGCCGAATTCACGGTAGGGGGAAGTAAAGTCACAAAGCAGTCGATGAACAAGACGCCTGAACGTGTAAAGGCTATGTCCTTTGCTTTTTGGAAGGGCTGGGCGATGCAACTTCGGGGGGACTGGCCATACGCTTCAACGGACTGAACGTCCCCTCAATGCGGGAGGACAAAGCAATCGCCGCTACAAGGGAGGTGACCCTACGTGGGTCGACGGGCTCAGGAGAGGAGCCTGCACCAGTCAGAATTGGCTGCTCTCCCAATATGATATTCTGATTGTTACACATGTCCGGGAGGGCGTCTCCATCTTCTGTGTCACGATCAACCGGCATCTCTTGCTTTCTTCGAGGTGTTCTCTTGGATTGTTTATGGGTGCTCTTGAGTGTTCGCACATTCGGTTTCCGGTCGGCTTCATCCCCAGTCTCCACGACATGGCATATTTCTACCGCTACCGGAGCTTTCAGCAGGATATCGATCCAGATCTTGACGATGCGTCAGGACAGTGTGAAACAAGACACCACACGACGTGCGTACTCGTTGGTTTTCTTGAAGGGTATCTCCTGGGCCCTTGACCTCCACAAACTTGCAAATACCTTTTTCGGTGTTCCACAGAAACAGATCTGGACCACCAGAAGTCGCAAACGTGTAGTCTTCGCAGATAGTGCGACAAATAACGGAAAGTGCCCGCGCACCAATACACTGTGAAGTGTCCTGTTGATGAAATAGGATCGCGGGGAATCCGGAGAAAATTCACCTTTACAATGTCAACGAGGTCTTCGCTACTAAACAAGTCCCAGCGAACCCCAACGCACCATGTCCCGCTCGCCCTGTGCTCCGTATCGACCTGTCGGATGAAATCGACGCCCTTCCCAGCTTCGATAGCAGCGAGTCGTTTTTCCATGAGCTCTTTCCGTGAGTGATAAAACGAGTCCTCTGCAATATCAAGGGGTGCAGTTTGGAAAGGTGTCTCAAATGCACCAGGAATTGATGCGAAAATCACATCCCAAAAGAGGAGGCTAAACAACATGGCGATAACCTGAGTCTCACAGTGGACGCTAGGAGAATAGTGATCAGACAGTGTGAAGAAATCAATAGTGCGGACGCAAACCCCTTGAATCCTTGTTCCTCGTAGCGTTGGAGGGCAAGGTTTTCAACACTTTGCTCCTCGCCTTTCCGACCCAACCAAAGACTTTTTCCCTTCGGGATATCTGACTGCACCCCGGAATGAGGAACTCTGGCAGACATTTCAATCTGGATGCCTCACTGATGGTTTGCGGCAAGGTGCCACACTTGAACCACGCTTAGATTGTACCAACGTAGTCGCAGGTGAATAGTATTGCTTGATATCTTGATTTCCCCGCTGCGGTGTATCCACACACCTGCCTGTCCGATCAAGCTTCAAGCTAGCCGCTCGATGTTTGAGGCGGATAGCTTCGAATACTACTTCATCGGCATTTGCTAAGATACCATCACATATGTGCCGCTCTTTGAGAGGTATCTTCAGTTTATTTTCCAGCTTCTTGAGACGCCTTTGAAGTTTTGGCCGACAGACTGAACACTCTCAGTACTTGTCAATTCACTTGCCTGCGAACCTTACCGAGATGGGTGTCTGGATCTCTAAGAGCCTCTATAACTGCGTCCAATGCCCGTTCCGAGGTCTCCTCATCTTTTGGAAAATGAGTCGAGAGAATGAGTGCTCGCCGTTCATGCCACCCCCCGCGTTGTCCTCTTCGCCACCGCTTCTGTGCTAGGAGAGCCTCCAAAATTTCTAATTCTCGTTCATGCTCCCCAAGAATACCGAGTGCAGCGCTACCCTTGCAAACAAGTCGTGTGAGAACATGTCCTGCAATGGATACTCAGCTTTGAAAAGAGAGCAGACAGCCAACAATTTGAACAAACCGTAATGGAATCGCTCTAATCCGCCTGGCCGACCGTCCTCCTCGCCTCTGGTCTTTACGAGATCCTGCCAACGAGGATATATTCGTTCAAGGATGACCTTTACCATCCGCGCACCCCGTACGCGAACGCTATCAGGTTTGATATCAGGTATTGCGTCATCGTCTCCAATGTTCTCCCCTTCTCTGCCGTCATTTACACTTCTGGGAGTAATTGGTGCTGGTAAGAATCTGGCGACAGGGATTTTGCTCCCAGCTCTACCATCTAAAGGGGGTGCATTTCCAGTCAGCAGCGTGTCCACTTGTCCTTCGAGGATTAGCACTTCTTCATAGTCGAGGAGGTCTTGGCGAGAGGGCCAAATATTCTTGGTGCGTTCATACTTGTACCCAGGGTAGGCTCGTTTACCAAAGCGGGTTAGAAGTGCTGCAACAAGTATGCCAGGCGTATACTGAGTTCTGCAAGGAACGTATGGGTGTGCGTCGCACAGAAGAAATGATGGCAACTCACATACGGAAGTATACGAGGTTTACTCGATGTATCACGCCAAAAAATTCTTCGTCAACTCGCACACACCTGACTTTGGAACGAAATGAGCCACAACTATTCCAACCTTCGGGCGCTTACCAATGTGACTGACGGCAATCTCCTTGAGCCTGTCTTGTTGGGGTGCTAATTTGCGAAATGACAACTGGGTTTGTCGATAACCGCGTCCTTCAGATTGCATGGCGCCGTCCTTACAGGCAAAGCTCGTTAATGTCGATTGTGAGGACGATGCGCCCAGGAGGTCTTTGATGAGGTCGTCTTTCTACATGGAATGCACTCAGTCGGGACGTTGTTTGACAACTAGGAGACTTGCCTTTTGCTTTGGCTTGAGCTTCAGTTTCAGCTGTCTAGCGACTGCTTTGAGCTCGTCCAGCCTCAAGCACTCGAGCAGACTCTGCAAGTCCATTTCCCGTTCGCTCCTGGCTAGTGCGAGAGGTTTGATGTCTGAAGGCTGCGAGGAACCTACATCTACTGATGCCGGATTGCTTTGCTCCTGCTGGAAATTCGTGACACACTCGTCCATCGTGAGATCGACAGCCTCTTGTTCAAGTAGCCCTTCTTTCTTGGCGGCATCCGAGGGGTCTAGACCTACTCCGCACAATTCGTCGATCGCGGCTACTATGGCTGAAACAGAACCAAGTTCTGTCTCGTACTTCAAGGTATCGAGGCGATGCCAGGTTTCCTGCTTCCTCAGCAGCAACTTTACCATGAGGAACCGCGCGTTATCTTCTCCAAGTTGAGAAAGCTTAATCAAAGCAGGAGACGAAGTAGCGTACAGGAAAGATGAGCAAAAACGGTCAGAACTGCAAATTCCTCGTCGGTGAGCAGATGCTTCTCCTCCTTGATCACGGTACCGATCATGTCTGAGATGGTGTGAGCGCAACCCACAGAATCACGAAAGGGATGAGGAACACCTTCGAAAACGCGTACATAAGTGCTGACATTTCGGTCGTCATTTGCTGTAGCGCTCGACGGTCCTGGCACCGATTGCGCGAGTGACTGCAAAATTGCACTTGCCTGCGCGTCTGGTTCGTCTTCGCTCCAAACCTCACCACCCGAGAACACGAGCGCGTTAACCGAGACTGCAGACGAAACGTCCGACGTGCGATTCATGGCGTCACCTGAACTGGAGGGTCTCAACTGCATCGGAACAAGGTACACATCATGATCACGTGACCGCGTAGCACTAGTAGCATTAGAGTTCATATCTTCCTCGCAGTCTCTCATTCTCCTCCTTTAGTCGCCTGTTTTCCGCCCTGAGCTCTTGTATCTCTCCACCCATCATTTCTCTGAGCTCCCGCTTCCATCCTCTACCCATCCGGACGAGGTCCAAGTGCAAACCCGTCATCTCCGCCTTGGTCTCGCGCTGGAAGTCGTACATGACATCATGAACAATACTTCGCAGGAAATCCTGTGCAGCCGCGTTCATGTTCAGATTCGCACTTGATGGTCGGTGCGGTGATTGGAGCCAGGCTGGCAGAGCAGCTGGGCGACGTGGTGACACCTGCAAGGAAAGTTCTTGCTCTCGTTCTTCGTCCTGCCGCCCGTCTGTAAGGAGCTCAGGGCTACCTTGGCCCTCCGACTCGTCACTCTCTACAAGAGGCTCTTTGGAATCTGGATTCTGTGCGAACCTAGTTTTCTTCTTCGGCTCCACCACTTTTTCCTTCTCCTTTCCCTTCTGGTTTTTACCTTTAACCCATCTTGTAACCTCGGGACTCGTAAGCCCAAGTATACCATTACCGGTACCAGTCGCACTTGCTAAAGGAGCTTTTGCTGCTTTCTTCCCTAACGAGATAGGTGTCACAGATTCACGCGGTAACTCCGGAGAGGACAAGTCGAGATGAACGTTACTATTGTCTGGCGTGGCTGACCGGTGCTCCTGTTGCCGACTGTGCACGACTCGGTTCACAGCTTTTGAAGACGAAATCCCCTTATTGGCAGTGCCGGTTGATGCGGACCTGAGTTTTCGTCTGCCTCCGACGGACTCGGAAATAATCAGACGTGCCGCATTCTTCGACCTATCGCCCTGGCTCTTTGCGTCCCCGTTCGTCGGTGGACCTGACTGGACTCGCATTGCAGCTAGATGTCCAGAAATGGACTCCGGTGCTGGTCCGAATCCCAGACGTTCGATGCCATGTGCCACCTTGTGAGACGAGGTACGTTGTTTTGCGTTTGCTAACTCGGTTATTTCGCAGGATGCATGTGAAGGCGATCCAGCCTGGTTTTCCTCTTGCTGCTTGCTTCTCTGGAGTTTTAGCGGTCTTGCTGCGCGAGGTGATGTGGCTAAAAGCCAACGTTAAGTGGTGTGTTTCGCAGAAAAGAGGTGAAAGTGCATACGAGACCGCAAAGCTGCTAGCTGTGCTTCGAGACCCAAGTTTTTGGTCTCGGATAGTGGGGCTCGTGTGAGAGGAAAAAACTTCTTGGGTGTTACCCCTCCTCCCCCGCGGATTTTTGACGCAACTGGAACACGTACAGGAGACTTAACAGCAACAACGGAACCGGTGGATACTGTTCGCGTCGACGATACGGGACACTGTGGGGACGGCCTCGCAGTTGCTGTCAAACTTGACTTGACCTCCACGCTAGCATTGTCACCAAGGTGAGATTTGGACCTGCCCTATGAATGCGGATAATTGGCTGTAATTCCGACGAAATAAAATACTTACCCGGACATTGATTGCTTTGATGGAAGCACTTCCGTCCCCGATGATGAACGACTTTGGCTCTCTCTCGAGCGACCTCAAATCCAGAATCAACAGCTTGCCACTTTCAGTGCCCAGATAAATGGCGGCGCCTTCCGCAGTGAAAGCGCAGCAAGTAAGCGGAGTTTTGACGTTTACGGTTTTCAGTATCCTGGCCAGATAAATGAGGACGAGTATGTTAATCTCAGGAAGTCACCTACCCACTATCTTTTTCCAAATCGACAAGTGCCACATCGCCGCTGGACGTGGCAGCAGCAACCAGAGTTTTACTAAATGGGCTGGATGTCACACCCACGATATCTCCACTCCCGGGGATGCGAACAATCTTGAGTGGGCTACTAGGTCGTATCGCATCATAGACGACAAAATCGCGACCGATACCTAACAAAAGCCTCGTTCTGGAATGTTGGTGGAATAAACAACAGGTGACAGGCTTTCTGTCCGGAAGCCCTTTCAATTGCGTGTGCGACAAAAGTGTCAAGTTGTGAACGAAGACCGCAGAATCGGACACGGAAGCCAGCAAAGTCCCATCGTTGGACGTCGAGATACTTGTTACAATGCTCTTGTGGGGCTCCAGTGAGGATAGGACCTTCCCAGGTGAGTGGCCACAGTCTAGTGACCACACCTTATTAGTGGCGGCAAAGAAGAGTATGCTACTCCTGTCCTTCATTGCCAAGCATGTCACAGCATCTGATCCATGATGGAGCTCTTCCAGAAGAGACTCAGATGGGGTATATCTTTTGATAGACGAGGAGTTGGCCAGGTAGAGTTGGGAGTCGTTCGGAGACCAAACATTCGCAGAGCATTCTAGAGAACTGGAGACAGGGAACGAACTCTTCGAACTCTTGAGACGGGTTGAGTCGATGAGACTGGTGCCGTTGTTTGTGACGATTGCGAGCATGGATCTTATGAGAGTGTCGGCCAGTGATACTGCTGGTAATAGTATCAGTGAGAGCCCTGGAGCGAACCGCGTCGCGAACAACGCGTCGATCACATGATCAGTGAGCTCATCCGTACATCGTACTAGTTGCATTTGTGTCGTCGTCACTCCTCAAACCTCACTCTCTTGCGTGCCATCACAACCCCACCTCGGTCCTCAAACTCGTAAGTAGGAATATCCGAGTCAACTTCAACTCTGACCGAATCTCCTTCATCCCCCGAGGATTTGGGTTGTACGTCATCAAGCGATAGGACCACATTGCTATGATCGTTCGAGGCAGATTCGGTTAAGAAGCGAGGGTTCTACTTTCACGTTAGACGATATCTGGATTGAGGGTGTCCTAAATCACCTGTAGGTATTGCCGCATGCCACTTTCGGTCGTCATATGCGGGATCTTGTCGCTACTTCTCAGGTACTGCCTCCGAGCAATCATGGCTTCCTCGGCCGTGGAGCGGATAACCAAAGTTTTAACTATAAAGGACATAAACATTGAATACTCTTGAGAGCGAAGGAGTTGACCAGTAACAGGCCTTGTCTGTCCTATACGATGGGCGCGCTGAGAGGACGTGTGAGCTCATCATTTGGGTGGCAAGAATATCCCAAACTTTGATAGCCTGTGACTCAACATCAGGATGCCAGACAGGCTCGCAGAAAATTATTCGGGAGGCTGATATCAGGTTCCTGCAAAAGATATATCAGTATTCTGAGACTGCGCTTTCATCCTGATAACTGACAAGCCACGCGCACCAAGCTTCAAATCCATTAAGAGAACTCTGTGCGTGTCCGAGGTTTCAAATGTTGTGATGCATTGCTCCCTCAGAAGGTATTCCTCCTGGTTAGTGTATCGCAGGTGCTTAATTTCGAATAGTGACAAAGCTTCGCCAATCTGAAAGAGTACAAGAAGAGAATTGGAGAACATTAGGAACTTCTCCCTTGTGGAGTACCTCATGACCTGCAGCATGCGGGACATTATATCATCGCTGATGCATAAATGTAGACATACCTCGGAAAGAATATAGTTGAGCTTTGTCGACAGCGAAGGTCCAACTTTCACTCCAGACAAAAGTGAAGATCTCTCCTCGCAAGCTGCAGGTGCTTCAGCGGGGGCTTGAGTCACAATGTCTCCATTTTCGCGATCTTCAGGTTCCTCGTCGTCCGTTGCTGCTCGTTCGACGCGCCTATTCAAGGCTTCGATCGTCCCTTGCACATCCTTTGCCATTTCTCTCGTTTGGTTCGCGCGCTGCTTTGCCTCACGTGAGCTAACCGATTTCGAAACCATTGTCCATTTTTCTCTCCCCTCTACGATAATGCCCTCTTCGACCACTTCGCCTCTCGAGATAAGAGGGTCCTTCCGCACGAGCGAGCGCAGACTCGTCAACCGGTCTGGGTGCATAACGTTAGTCGCTCGGCTACTGCTGCATAGGCCCGTCCGCGTCCATGCTTCAAAGACGGCTGGATCAAGCCCAGACACCTTGAATGGGACGTCTGGGTAAAGTTGCATTGCTCTCCACATCCCGTCTTTGGCGGCGATAGATCTGTGCAATTAACTTAGTTGGATGTCAAAATGTAAGGATGGCCCATACGCATGCTGAAGCGCCTGATTCAGGAGATCCAGATCCTCAGGACCTACCTTCGGCCGCCCGATTGCACGAGCCATGAGGTCATCCGCAAGCTCGCAGATCTCGTCGACGTTATACAAGATATCTGAAGCTGACCAGAAGAGGCCCCTAGGAATGGTAACTCAGAGACGGCAAGATTTAGAAAATTTCGCCTAAGGCCTTACTGTGATGAATTGTTTATGGTCGTCTGTAGTTCCTTGGCTTTCTAGGTCGAATAAAGGTAAGTGAGACTGCTGTTTCGCATTGTGGAAGTGCCTTGTGACGCACACTTGGGTGGAAAAGGTAATCCTGGATCGAGGTGAGCAAAAAAAAGTATTAACCTATGTCTACCTACCCTGCCTTCACGCTCTGAGTCGATCGCATTGATTGCGAGGGCAGCTTGCATCGCGTTGTACGACTTCAGAGCGTAACTGCCCAAGTCCATGTAAATTATGTCATGTCTCATGGGAGGCAACAGAACATCATTCTCTACATCCTCGATTCTCAAGAAATGGAGGTAAGCACACGTGAGTGACAACCACACATTCCGGGACTTACCTGTGACGTACCATCACCATTTGCATCACTTGACTCAGAACGTCGATGGCGCCAGGGAGCGGCCCGCGCGGATCGCACAGTGGTTCCAAGACGTGATGTTTGAAGGTTTTCGAGTCAGTACCAAATTGGAGAACACCAAGAAAGTCCCCAATCATTGTTCCTAGTTTGCGTAGGTTGAAACGATCATAATTGCCCCAAATTCGCATGGGAGGTCCTCCGTTCTGACTAGCAGACGTGGTCAGGGGAGGGTCGGAACGAGGACAGCCAAAGTCGGACCCCTGCTCGTCAGTTTTACGACCTAATTGAAGACCAAGTATGTTGGCCGTGGGTGTGCCGGTGACAATCCACTTGTGCTGGATACTTAATTCCTGGACAAAATAATTGATAGTGGCCGCCACATTCCCAGTAATATGCCCTTCATCAAAAACCAGCCTCTTCCACCGTACTTGCAAAAGGGGAGTTACGTCGGGATCTCCAGGACAGTGACAATCTGGAACCCGAGACCCTGCCAAGCAAGGGCAGGTGCAAGGTTCGAGGTCATGGAGCTTTTCCACCTTGTTCCTTCGGGCCTCTATGCGAAAACCTATTGAAAATCAGTCGTTGCACTGAAAACTACATACTTCACGTACGGGTTTCACTCATGACGACCAGCTGGAAGGGGCCGTCAGAAATGTTAGACCCCAAGCCAACCACCTCCGACTTACATCATAATCTGAAGCAAGTTTTCTGGCATCAGGAAGATCCATAGATGGACGGACAACGAGATATCGAACATAGTGATAGCAGTGTTTGTCTATCTCAGTCTTCCAGTGGCCTAACAAAGTCAACGGAACGACGACCAGGGTCGCAGTGGAAAGGTACATGATTCGAGGATATCGACTGGGTGCAACTCGACAGCTTGACCTTTTCATTTCCCCTGCACGAGGCTTGTCTTCGTACTGGTTATAAAATGTCTTGTTAGCTCTTATAAGTGGCCACAGATGAGAGGCTTCAAGCTCGTCAGCGAATTTCTGACGACCTGCGACGCTCTTCAGCGAAGAAAAATAGTGGATAAGGAGCTCGACGAGGGATGGTAGTTGTTGAATAGATTTTCGGCGCATACCTGCCCTCTCCCTTTCGAGAGCATGCTCCGTAGAAGGGAAATAACGGTAAGCCAGGGGGGTCATCACTAGTCGCTCATCAGCCAGGGATTCCTCTGGATCTGCGAGATGGCTTGCAGTCGCAAGGACGAGGGCGATAATCATGACGGTCTTTCCCGTTCCTAGCATAGAGCTAAGTTACATGTCTCCTCAATCGACGCGAACATACCTAACTCCTCACAGAGCAAACCAGCTCGAGATGGGGTAAACATCTGACGTTCCCTCAGAACTGTCATGGTTGATGGCTGAATAAAAAAATAAGCGCCTGACATGCATGAGACAGGAATGTACAGCGGATCTGGAACAAGAATTTTGGTTGATTCTCTATGGAGCATGACAGCGACCGAGTGCCGCTGATAGCCATATAGGTTTGTTCTCAGTCCCCAGATCGCATCTCCAGATGCAACGCGGTGTGCGAGCCTTGTAATTTCGCTCGTTATTGGACCCAGAGCTGGGGAAGGCAGATCAGTGTAAATCTCGGCCATGGTACGGTTGTCCTATCGACGACAGTCAACACCAACATAAAGAAAAAAACAGGTTCTACAAACAATGCGGCCATGCAAGAGGTAGTCCTGGGGTGCATTCAGATAAGCCTCGTCTGCGTCCCACAATCCGTAATTTCGCTTGATGAGTGGCACGATGTTTTTCAAATGTCCCTCAGCTTCCTTGACCACGGATTCGGGGCGATGGTGTAGTTGCCCACGTACATTCGGCAAGTCATTTGGGATGAGATAAATTCTAACAAAAATGATTCGTCCGCTGTCGCCGAGTTTGCAGGTGGCGCGAAGGAACAGATGCTGGGTCAGAAACGCAAGTTCCCGGAAAAGTGTGTCCACAGGATGAGTAGACAAGGTTCGCGTGGGGAGGGAGTGCCAGACGTGGTTCTTGGAAGTGCTAGGGCAGGGCGATTCACCGTCGTGGACGCTCACAGTTATCGTGCCAGCAGGAAGTAGTTTGGTCAACGAGAACGAGTCAGTAGTGTCTCGCCGCTGGACGACAGGGCTTGCGAACGCTTGTTTGTCGGCGCAAAACGGACAGTATGTAGATGGTAGCGCGCGTTGTGCTCTGTAGCGGGACTGCATGCCAGAAATCATCGGAGGACAGTTCGGGGCATGGGTGGTCGTGCGAACTGGTCTCGTGCTTTCCCTGTCCTCCCATGTTGTCCATGCTTAAACACTCGTACGTTGGCGCAATTCGCGCCTCACTATCCACGAAGTGTGCACCAAAGAAAACGATCTTTTCCCGTAAAGTTTCCAGCACAGTCTCCGAATCTTCTAAGGACACCATAACGTGGCGGGATTACCTTGAAATTCGACGCCGTAAACGCAGATGGGAGACAGTATGCCGTTTGCATTTCCCTGGTACTACGCCTGCTGAACTTCGTTTCGTTAGGCCCTGACCATCCCTTCCTCCCTCCTCGGCCTCGTAGGTGGAGCCGCCTACTTTGGCTCTCTAGAGACGGACGAGGCCAAGCCGATCATGGTGAGCCTGCAACCTCGCAGAACGCGTCAAGACGGGTTCTAATGGCTCACGTGCAAGGGAATTGACCCTATGATCTTTTACGGGGTGTGTACAGTGGCATGCATGGGTGAGCCTGACCAAATGACCACTGTAATAATGTCTTTAACTTTTCCCTAGGTCTGGGATACCTTCTGGGCCCCACAATCGGCTCGGCTTGCTGGAGATTGACCCATCGTCGTACCTTTACCCTCATAGAAGCAAAAGACCGCGAATTCTACAAGCACATAGTCAAGAATCGCGTCGACCCAAGCGCACAAAGCACGAGCAACCCTGTACCAGACTACCACGGTATACAGCTATTGAACTTTTGTACGAGACTAATTCTAATCCGTTGATCAGGGGAGAAAATTGGCTCGCTACACCAATACCGCCAAGTACGTGTCACTCCACTCTCCATCACCGGATCCTTTCTAACATAATTATCAGTGGCTGCGAGACCAAGCAAAGTTCCGGCGGAAAGCATTGTTGCCAGAAGATTAGAAACTGGACCACATCGATACGCCATCCTACACGGTAATTTGCTCAATGGATTTGATATACTGTATCAGGATGCGAGCGAGGACTGCAAAGAGAGAGGTATTGACATTGCTCAGACTGATACGACAAATGCCCATGCCAGGAATGATTACCAAAGTGAACGTCGAACGCTGAGCGCTGAGTACCAGCCAAGATAATCTGAGCTTTTAGTGCACGAATGCAACCTTTGGTCCTCACGGAAAAGGTGTGCACTGCAAAGGTACGACCGGAATGACTCCAGCCAGAATGCGGTTCCAGTAATCGCCGTTGGACCATAGTACCAACTCCGACTCGGGCCTCTGGTCCTACCCTGGTTTTCTCCAACGCACATCTGGTGGAGGGGTGACGGGGACAATCGGGCGCATCGCCTTTCAAGCCTCGACGTCGTGTGCTGCCAGCTCTTCCAACGGTCGCTCAGTCTGTAACGATGTCCGCCGCCTTGGAGTCTAACAGATAACGCATGTTTCATCTTGCAGGGTGAGTAAATCGTATCCCGTTGGAAGACCGTTGAAACATACCCAAGCCAAAGAATGACAAGGGGACAACAACCGAAACGGCCAAGGGCATCGAAAGGTCCCTGCTGCTCGCCCGCTTGACAGAAAGGTAAGGTATGGGCGATGAGCCAACACGCCGCAAACTGTCGGCTCAGCTCCCAGACTTGTCCTGAAACATAAGGATTTGAATCCACCGTGAGTAAGAGAGTGTGCTAGCTCGTTGAGTCGACGGATGAATCAATGACCTGCGACAAGGACAGAGGTGATAGACCTCGCATGGCTTAGGGGGAACCTGTATTGGTCTCCAGGTGTCGTTCCTCCTGCAGGTGACTCGAGTACTCACGTATTGGATAAAGAAATTCGCGCTGCGGGAAGCAACACTGGCCCCTACAGTGACTTCGTTGAATCCTAACGATAATGATGAACGATTACCGCAATTGTTGAAGCCTCTGCTGAGCTGCCCAGTCTCATTTCTCGTCCGGCGTCCCTGTATTGGGTCCAAATAATGCACTGTGTTCTGGATTAGATACGTGCCTAGATATGACAATATAATACACGTTCAAGTGATGACGACATGGCTTTGCGGTAAGATATTTGGTGCATATCGACCAGGACACTAGATATGGCCCTGTGTAGCGACCGTGCTCCCTCGCTGGGCTGATAGCTCAGCAGGGACTTGGTGACCAAGGACTCTACATCTTGAGGAGACAACGTCTTGGACGCGACGCCCGCGAGTGCATAGACAGCTTCCGCGGCAATGGCTTTCTTCTCATCAAACGTGAATGGCACAAAGGGAAGGACTGTAGTGACACGAGAAACTAGTGATGCCTGCGGAACGTACGTGAGTTAAGTTTTTCCACAAGAAAAAAAAATAGTACCCCGAGGCAGTCCGAGATACGGGGCCGCAGGATAGCCGTTAGCTCGAGGTAGTCCTCGCGGGACATTCGTTCGTCTGGTTCCGCGCGATTCTGGTGGTGATCGAAGACCAACTCGTGACCAACGTTCGATGTGCCCAGCCATATGACATTACGCGCATCGATATGACGGTTTCCGGTCATTAGAGAACACCGACCTACCAGGTGATAAGCGAGACCACATCGAATTCAGCGTTAAAGACGAACCAAGTTCCCAGGGCATAAGGAGAGACCAAAGTGCCTTCTGATCTTCAACTTTCTCGATTTCCTGGAAAACTTCATAAGACCCATGTTCGGTTTCATAATGTAAGACTCTCACGTCCAAGACGACTACACATCTCTTCCCCTCATTTTCGGTCAGAAATTCTGCAAGAGTACATGAAGATGGTTCCTGCAAGGTGGTCCGTTAGTACCCGCTGACGTCTGGGTGCCAGACTCGCTTACCTCGTATGGACTCATTGAATACGACTGCCAGATATCATGAGCAGATCGGAGAGTAGTCATATTCACGGTATGAGTAGGGACGTGAAGTAAGGATCCGACTATTGGACGGTGTCAGAAGCCAAGTTGCACGTTATGAAGTCAACATACATTTTCGTGCCAGCAAGCTCTTTCCATGACCACTCGGACCTGTGCTACATTTGTAGGGCTTCGACTGTCAACAGATAGAGCGACATACCACAGAGTAAAACCACAATGGGGGCTATAACCGACTTCTGGGAGTGCATGCCAAGAGTGCGGAACAATTGTTCTAATGCCCAGTCTTGTCCAATGACATCGTACCGAACCCGTGTCAGTGGGCGGAAGAACGAGCAATAGATTAGCTGTGAAGTTCGGCGAGTATGAGCTGCATCCGCCCGGGCGACAAAGTATCTGAAAGAAACGAAGTTGAATAAAACAGGAGAGGGACCACATAATCCGGATTACCGTGTGGCCGGATCCATCCCTTCCAACGTGGTTTCGGGAGGCGGTCCACTTGGTCTGTCATTTCCCTCTTTGCGAGGGGCGGGGTTCAGGACCGGATTCCACAGTGCGGAGGGATTTGCACCATACGCAAGGAGTGTTTTAACAATTTCCTGTTTATGCGTTAGCTTGTCGTTGGTTAGTGTGAACGCCAGGGCGGACTGGGGTCCAACAGAGTCATTTGGACCCGCCTCGGCATTCTCTAAGACTTGGCGCACTCGATCTACATCGTCACTAGCAATAGCGAAAAGCAGGTTGGGCTTGGGTGTAGCGATGGCGTGAACTGGTGCTGCGAGAACGGAGGTAGGACGTGTCCGATCAGCTATATGTTCAGGCTGGATGGGGTTTGATATCGTAAAGTCGTCCTCGTTCGGCCCTTGTTCCTCGTCGGGAGTGTAAGAGAGACTAAGTGTCGAAGTCCTCCTAGTAAAACGATGGGTACCATCGGCTGATGTGTAACTTCGAGAGCCTGCTCGATAATGTGATAAACGCCAAGACTTTGGCTGTTGGGTCGGCGCGGAGACATAACATGAATCGCGACGGGTCAACGAAGGTTGTGACATGAAGTAAATATCATTATTTGTTTGCAGAATGAGAGAGGTGGAACTGGAACGCTTGAGGGCATGGTGTATTTGCTCAGGTATTTGTTCACATGAAGACGAGAACTAATACCAGTTATTTAAATGCTCCCACGAGGAAATCAGCAAACATACCGATGAATTATGCGAAAACGACGTGGTAGATGATGCACTGGGTGACTGTGGTGCGGGTGAGTTGAATAAATGGTCTACTGTTCCATGATGCTTGTCAATGTCGGAGCGGACTAATGACCACAGAGTGCTCACAGGACAAAACGTTAGATGTAATGCTCGATGAATGGGAAGACAATATGGAAGATCTCTTATTAATGATGGAAGACTGGGCAGAGGATTAGCAACGAGAAATCAGGCGCTGGGAAGCCACTGACGAGGCGGAGCTCTTTCAGCCCGCTCATGGGAGGAGCTGACATCGCTTTCGCCGGCAAAGGAGACCATGATGTGGAGGGAACGTGGGTTGCGGAAAAACATACTAGTGGCGAATCCTCTCTTACAATATCGGTTCGAATACGTAATCCCTCTCTGAGTTCGGAGGCAGGGAGTGCGGTATGTAAGGGCTGTGATGATTGTATTGTCGCAGGCTTACTAACGGTGAGTTCGAGAGCCATTTAAACACATACCTGGAACTTATGGCGTCGAAACCCTAATGGGACCATAGTGCTTCCAATCTCCCTTGGCCGCAATCGGGTGGCCGAGTGTGCAAGAGAGGAAGATCCCATGGGATTTGCCTTCGGAATGAGTTCAGCAGGGGAGGAACGCAAAAACGATCTTCGCCCAGTTAAAAAAGGAAGCAGAGCAGCTCCAGGCCCTGGAGAATCTGTACCAAATTTACCGACTTCGCCGTCAGGAGGAGGGGGTACCCTTTGGATAGCATGGGGTGTGAGATCCAGAGGTTGGAGGTGACACTCCGGAGAGGCTTGCCTAGTCATATCTGAAGATGCCGTGTTGTTGTGTGCAAGTCTAGAGTGCTCCTCCGCGGTGTTGCCAGAGGTGCCATCGTCAAAATACTGGTCATAAAGAGACTGCACGGAATCGGGTCGACCCATCTGCTCCAAGGGTGGTGGCAGCAACTTCATTGTATGAGGGTCTCCCGGAGTCGCAGGAGGCGAACCTTTCACGGTGAGATCAGACACAACTCGGCCCCTTCGTAAAGTAAAACCAGTGTCAAAATTATGGTGCTCGACCGAAGGGAGTTGCCTTGGCCTCGCTTTTTCCGTCAGGACAGGGCCTGAGTTTATCTGTTCCATATCCACATCCTGTGACGCCGCGTATGCGTTCGACTCATCCTTTTTGACATTCGCAGCAGCTGTTTCATGCAGGAAAGATGCGCCATCTTCGTCACTGAGAATAGACTGTCCGACAATTTCAGATGGGAGGAGACGAGGAAGATGAAACGACAAGCGTCGAGTGAAACTGTCGTACTCTGAATCGGAAGATCCTGTAGTTTCCCTGGGGCCCGAACCGTTCTCCGTGACTGGATTTTGGCTTGCTTTGGCTACGGAAAACGATAATTCTGAACACCTTGTATCGTTGTCACTGGCGTCTGGAAGTGCGTATTCGAGAACACCCTTGATCGTACTTGGACAGTCGGAATTCTTGGCAAATGAGCTCGACTCTGCAGAGAGTCTAGCGAAACGCCGAACATGAGGTGAGCGATGCTGTGAGGCAACAACACCCTCTGAAGCGAGTTCCTGAGCAACACCGACACCCGGGTCATGAACGTCCTTCACCGAAGACGGACTGTGCGAGGTTTCCGCTGATAAGCTCGATTTCAGAAGGCGCTTGTCAAATTTGGACGTGTAATTCTGCGCGGTGCTCGCTGTGAGCCTATCGTGTCTTCCGTCTGCGTCTTGGAGAGCGTCATAGGGGACCCCTTCGACCGATGACAAAACGCGGGGACTCTCCGCGGACGAACTAGGTGTTGGACCAGACAAGCACATCTGTGTGACACATTTCCGATCATTACTGGTACCTGCAGGAGCATGACCAAGAACATCCTTGCGTGAAGGGTAAGAACTCGTTGACGGGCCACATTTCTGAGAGTGCCAACCGTGATACAAAAAACCTGGAAGACGTTCCCCCGAAACAGCGGCGTTTTCAGCGGCAGGTTCCCGATAATCATCCGTACCCGAGGAAGGAGTGAAAACCTCCGTAACCAGAGAAGTATAATTGAGCTCTGTTGATAGGTGGATTTTTGGTAGTTGCCCGTCGGAATTGAAAACGCCCGACAAGCACTCATAGGGATCAATAGCCATTTCCGCAGTGGAAGGTACCAGATCAAGAACGTGCTTGGCCGAAGACAAACTGTGGGAGGAATCCGCTGTTGGACAGGACATCGGAGGGTGTCCATTGAAATGAGGAGCGCCAAACAAGGAGCCCTGCGAGGTAACAATCTTCTCTGGAACGAGCTCCTGAAGGTCATCAGCGCTAGCAGAGGCAAACCGCGTGTCCGAGCCAATTGCAATGTCTTCCAGAAGCAGACGCTCCTCGGGGCCCCCATTGCCGTCGATCTGACTAACAGGGTAAGAAGACCCCCACACACGCATGCCAACGGCGGACTGCTCCAAGAATTCGTTGGAATCGCTGTGGTGCGTGAGTACCGACGTGTTGGCAGTTGAACAGTCCGAAAGATACGGAAGTAGGGAGTACTGCTTGACGGGTGACATCCTGGAGAGATCGCTCAGGTCCTCATAGGAAGGTTGGGTTGAAAGCGCAGTTTTGAGTGACAGATTATCATCGGAAATGAAGGAAGATTGATTGGATAAATCTAGATCGCAATCCCTTGTATAATGAAGACGCTCAGGGGAGTGGCATTGCGTACTGGGAACCTCTGATGGCTGGTCATCGTCTCCGGCCTTCCCTTCTGATACATTCACCTGCAAAGAGTCACGAACCCCACCCTCGCCATCCTCTCCAGAAGGAGACGAGCCATTGGCATCCAGAATGATGAATGCAATATCCCCATCGTCTTCCGAACACCCATTAGACTCTACTTCCTTGATGACCTCAATGTCATGAGAGAATGCGCGGAGAGTACCAACATCGTAGGATATCCTCTTCTTTTTGAGCACGGGAGAAGAGATAGATGCTCGTCGTGAATAAGACGGGAACATCACTGGAGATCGAAAGTTCCTTGGAGGGGAACGCGGGAATGGGGGAGGGCTGACCCAACTGTCACCGTCGGCATATCCTGAATCTATTGAATCTCCCCTCTTGACATTGGAGCCCGAAGAAGGGGCAGAAAACGGCCGAAGCTTGGCCGATAGTTGAACGGGAGACAACAGGTCCGCTGCACTATTCTCAATGGGGCTAGTTACAGAAGGCTCCCGAAAGAGACTACGCCGGGGAGACTTCAGTAGCGACGCACCGCTGAACGACGAGAGAGTAGATTGCCTGTTTGACAGCATCACTGTAGGATCCTCCTCCCCGAAACCGTCCATATCTTGGTTGTCGTCTTCGCATTCTTCGACCTCTGTCCCAATTACATACGCATTTGCATCCACCCCAAAGTAGGATGTAGCATCCTCGTCAACGAGCAGCTTTTCGTCTGGAACGGGAAGGAACACAGCGACATCCGCTCCGGGGAAGAAATATTCCTTTTGTTCTCTAAATGGATCGACTAGAGTAGCTTCAGGATCGGGTTCGAGGATCGACGACGGGACCGTCGTTTGCCCTGTCTCCATCTCAAAGGCAGAACTAGCATTAGTCGACTCAAAGCCTGCGCCGAACGGAGGGGATTCCGAAGGTAAGCCGGCGTGACTGCACGCTGCACGCTGTAAAAGAATGGCGGACATTTCCCGGGACGCAGGAACACCACCTTCGGCAGTGGTAGAAGGGTCAGAGGGAGGACCAATTACATCGGAAAGCACGGACAAGAGTCCAGAGTAACGCGAAGATCCGTGGGCAGAACTTGCTGCACTCTGTGTGCTTGTTAGGTCGACCGAACGGGGGCTGGCGGAGTTGACGACGACAGAGGGGGGATCGAAGACGGGCCTTGGGGAAAGCGACGGTTGCCCGACCGGAGTAGCACTGAGCAGGGGCTGATGAACGGCATTCTCTACTTTGACGTCGTGAAGAAAATTGCAAGAGTCTGCAAAGAGACATCGTCCTTGAGAGAAAAACGGACATGGCCGTGCTGGGAAGGGTCAGGGCGTGGAGTGCGGGCGAACAAAGTGATATTTACTTCTCTTCAGCCAAGCTGGTTGTTGAATGGACATTAATCCCAGCAATTCATCGAGCGTGAACTAGCGCGGACGGGCAACAGGACATCGGCGAGGGAATCGAACTGGTGGTTAATTTCACAGCCACCATCACTACCCGATGGCAACAACCAGAATCGCTCGTCTGACTCTCTTCTCAGGCCCCCGGTGCTCTCTCTGCGAGGTGGGTATCACGCAGCGCTCGTAAACGTCTAGTGACGACCGCAGACCCACAGATTGCTAAGGCAGAGCTGGCCAAATTGAGGAGACAAGTGCGCAATCTGCTCGCTTTTATTCCCAGTTCGGATCTTATCGAATCGCCCAGCGAGAGTTCGACCTAGAAGTCATCAACATCCAGGACAAGGGTCAGGAAAGGTGGAAGAAGAAATACGTTTACTGGATACCGGCCTTGCATCTCGACGGGAAGGAGATAGCCAAGGGTCGCTGGGATGCCTCCATAGTGCTCGAGGCGTTGAGGCAACAGGAGGCGAAACCAAAGCCCCAGCAATCGACAGAATGACCGATAGCCCCGCAGACTGTTTCGTCGTCGACTCTATGCCCTCTGTATATCCCCCTTCTTTATTTCTCGGGCCCCGGCATTCTTGTCTATACGACAAAATCCCTGGGTTCGCGCTCGGAGATGAAAAGAATGAATTACTCCCATCCGCAGGGCAAGACCTCAGACTGTGTTTTAACTGTGGTTCTCCTGACCACGCCGTTGCGTCGTGTCCGGAACCAATCGATCGACAGTTGGTCGTATTATCGCGCCAGCTCTTCAACTTTCTTCATCCGGATCCTACTGCACTGGATGCCACCCGATTCTACATAGCCGAAGGATGGAGGCAAATGCGGATGGAATGGCTTTTATCTTTCGAGCCTGGTGCGATTCGTGGTCCTCTTCTACGAGACGCACTGGGATTGCAAAAGGGGGATCCGGGAAGCACGGTCGAGTGGCTCCGTAACATGGCGTATTGGGGCTACCCTCCTGGATGGGTTGGCCTTCGAGACCCGCGGGAGTTGGTTTGCTCCCGCATTCTGGGTGAAGAGCGCGTTGCCGCTCCGGATTGGGAATCGTTCACGATCTTCGAGGGTACGGAGGATGACGAAGAGATAGACTTGACGCTGTTTAGTCTGGCCCGGGAAGGTTCCCCCTCACCGACGAGTCCGTCTCTCGATGTAGAACCGATTCGATGGGCCACATACCCAAACACCTATTTCTCTTCCACAGTCCTTTCCATTTACAACGGTATACCTCTGGGTAACGTCGCTTCGTCACCTTCCTGGGTGAGTGTCACATTCACGCCTGAAAGAAGGGTGCTCTGGGAACGTATACTCTCTGGTGACTCGGGCACCCGTAGCATCCTATCGGTGCCACCGTGGAGGTTGCCTGATGCTTCTAGTGTATTGGCTGTGGACAGAGATTTCGTCCCTCCTCCGCCATCGACTACACCTCCTCCGCTTCCTCTCGCACCAGACTCCTGTACCAAGTGCTCGGCGTTGAGCAGAGCATCAACACCATCCTCTAAATCTGAGAAAGGTGATAGGTCAATATTCGACATGGATGTGTCCGACGATTCTGAATAGCGTTCACTCGGTTATCTTCCGAATGGAAATGCTGGTCGAGTCACATATGTCTTACGGGGTGAATGATGTTATGTTGGTTTGGTGGGCTAATGCTACACGTTACATCATACCAGCTGTGAAATACAAATGGAATATTAATTCGGAAAGTCCGCCAGCAATGTCCTTCTGGATACTCATACGCGTGCAAGTCTACAAAGCCTAAGTAAGGGCAACCATTCATCGTGATAGCCCATGATCAATCAATGATTTGGACGTGGGGTCATAGCGCAGTAGCACTGGATTGAAAGTGTGGCTCAGCATCGTGTGCTGGTGATTGCGAACGTGAGACAGCAGAGAGTGCACTGGTTGGACGTGCGGCATAACGTGGCAGCGTTTCAAGTGGCTTGGAGATGAGGAAGCCTGAAACACGGTTATTGTCGTGAGTTGACACGGTTGGAGATGACAAACCTTTCATTCCTGCTGCCTTCTCGCCTTGACGTCCAAAACCGTATCCAGCACGGCTTGCACTTCTTACAGCTCCAAACTCGGGATTACGACCCTTTTCTTCGTACACAGTCGAAGTAGAGGACCGTCCTGATGATGAGGTAGCGGAACGATTTAGGTTTGCAGCAGGGGGCAAGTGGGTGGGGAGGGTGTCCTGAGGGCCAGCACGCCATGCCCTGATAGAACGTCTTTGCTTTGCCGACTCACGGAAGATTAGACCAAGAAGCATGTTGAGACAGCCGGTGACAAAGAGGAAGAAGGCAGCCACGAGGGTGAAGTCGTCAACGTGTTGAGAAAGGACTGAAGCACCGATTCTATATGGAATGAGCATGGCGGCACGTCAGGCACGATGATAAGAGACGCACAGTGCTTGGAATATGCCCAAAGCACCGAGACCAAACTGACTTCCTAGCACGGGGAATAAGCGATCGAAGAACGCGGCAAACCAGCCCAGTTCGGAAAACATGAGGGTGACGACTTGGAGGATGATGAGAAGGCGATTTACGACCGCCCAGAAAACGCCACCAATCTGGTTTGGGACGGTGCTGTCCCTATGGCAGGTATCAGGGTGTGTGATGAGAGTGTCAACTGGACACGTACAAGATGTATTCGCAGTCGGCGAAAGCTTCATTGGTGGTAAAGTTGCTGCTCCGCTTGACTGCGTCATAGGCGTTGACAGCCTCAATGTCAGTGACGATGACAAGGATGCTGCTTGCGAAGACAAGTAAAAGGGATACGATGCTCAGCACGCGGATGGCATTGAGCCCAAAGAAGATGTCTGAACGAGAAGTGAGCAAAGAGGGAAGCGAAGAGGCTAAACACGTACAGGTGCGCAAGGAGGGCATAGCGAGAGACCGTGATAAAGGAGAGACGGGGGGCGACCCAGCACCAGAAAAAAGAAGAGGGATGGGTTGTCTGTCATCGTTCCAAAGCCATTATATAGTCACGCCAGTCCTTCTATTGTCCTTGCACGCATGACATAATACACACCTTGCATTGTCCTCGTTGCTAGCCCATTAATTACGTAAGTACTGCCAATCACTGAATGCATGTACTATTTAGAACCCCACAAAGCGGACGGCTCATACTGTCCATAAGCTAAAGAATTGCCCGTAATGATGGGATATGCAGCGCAGAATCGAGTCCATGTAAAAACGTCCTTGAAATGCTATGCACGTTTCGTGGTCGGTCGTCACAAAGCCCACCTCCTTGATGGTCGTAGCGTGAATCCACCCCTGCCGACAAACGCTCTCCGTCTTGGCACACCGACACCTGGTCAAGGCTCAGCAGATGCCTGATGTCCAGCCGGCGTCACTGTATCCGTCGGTGAAGGAGGTCCATCGTTGACGATCTGCAACACGCGTCGTTCAGTAGCAGGAACAGGGCTACCAGTGCGATCCAGCGGTTCAAGAACCGCTAGCTCGTCCATGTTTGGTGTCCAAGTCGACAGCAGTGGTCTGGTGCTACTCGAACGTGAGACCACTGACATCGAACGGGGCGCAGGACTCAGCTCCCGCGATCCAGGTTGGAACTGGACAGTCCGAGTGGAGCCGGCCGTGGACGGCCTTGATCCAGTCTGACTTGTTGGTAACAATGGCGTGGTTGAGTGCGACGTGAGGCGGCTGTGTGTACCAGAGCGTTCGCTGACCGAGCCATACTGGGATGTCCTCAGAGACTCGCCAGCTGCTGCAGGTGGGACGACATGCCCCACAAGTCCATATTGGTATGGCTTGGGCTCCACATTCGTGTCAAGTCCGCGCCTGTCACGCTCGCGACGTGCCGGTACAGGTACCTCCCAAGCATCGTCGTTCTCCAGTACCTCCTTCTCAAAGACGTTATCCCACACTCGGCGTCTTCGGCTGTGGAATACAGTCAGTAAGTATACAAAGCACAAAGTACCAACGTTTTTACCATAACCACCAGAGGGACCCCACAACCACTATCAGTCCAAGGAGCCCTCCGAGGACACCTCCGACTATGGGCGCGATATTCGTTCCCGACCTTTGCGACGAATTGCTTTGCAGGGTAGGGTTGGAAAGAGAAGTAGGAACGTAAAGGGAAGTGGGAGACAGGGTGGTGATCACCGTGACGACGGTCTGTACAACTGAGCCATTTGCAAGCGTGGTCGATGATGCCTCCACGACAGTAGAGGGCGAAGGAGTGCTTTGAACGAGAACAGACGTTGTCGGTTGGCTACCATTAGCAGATGGCGCAGACATTTTCGTCACTGACGCGCTCCCTCCACCGGTACACGGAGCAAACAAGGTCTCGGTGGGTTGTGCTTCCGTGATTGGGATGGTCACGATAACTGGTACTTGAGCGGCTTGACCACCACCTAACAAATCTGATCAGCGCTCACGATCAGTACCTGCCAATTCTAAGTACACTGGAGGGACCGAAGCGTGTCACCACGGCCTCAAAACGCCATGAACGCTGATGCGAATAATAGGTGGAACATTGGCTGAAAGCGAAGGCACTTACCTCCCACGGAGTTGACCTGGGCAACTGGTGTACTTGATACACACCCAACCGATGAGCCATTGATTGTGCCTGAAGCAACACACGACTGCTGGACGACGGTGGTCAGTTGAGCGGCGCCTACTGCACTCTGAGACTGTGAGGTGGACAGGGAGAAGGTTGTGACGGAGGCATATTTGGTGGCTGTAGGGGTTGGGGTACAAGACATGACAAGCCAGACCAAGGGAGAGGAGGGAACCGGGGTATCTGGACGGAGTGGATCAGACTAGAATGAGAAGAGACAAGTGAAGAAACAACGTAAAGAGCGGAAAGCTTGTGGACCCGGCACTGGTTCTAGTTTTTATTTGACGCGGCCATCTCGGACTTCCGGCTAGAAATGAACCCGAGTGAAGTGCTTACAAGGCCAGTAGATAGTACATGTAGCGCAATCCAGCAAAAAAAACCTATTACGTAGTACCAACGGAGAACGGCTATAGGATCACTGAAAAATGAGGCAAGTCGCTGGTGCTCCTACGTGCCCTGTCCCGGCTGAGTGCCCTGCGCTCGGCCGACAGTGGTGACCAAGAAGCTGGACGCCCTCGCTTGTCCCCCAAACCCACGGCCATCAACACGCGCTCACCCTCGTCTCCTAGTTCGGTGTCAACCGAGCGAGCCACCGATCTGATGTCCAGGACAGGTTCGGTAAAATTCTCCTGCAGAACAGTTTTACTGCCCTTCCTCACTCTTCGCCATAGCGTTTTGCCCGTCTTCTTTACCAACTTTGCAAACAAGATGATTGGATCCTCCGCGTTCTCATCTGGCACGTCAGGGTCTACAGACCATAATAACGATCCTCCTTCCCGCCTTTTAGGTCGCTTGCGGCGTGAACGCCCAGGTACACCGAGAGGTGCCAATGACCGCTTCCTGTTAGGATCAATTTGCGGCAGCGGGGCAAACTTGACGGTAGGTGTTCCATGAGAGGAAGTCATGGACGAGCGACGGGCGTCGCGTAGCGATGATTCGGGGGTCAACAGAGTGGGGGAGCCGGTGCCGATGGAAGAGCTGGAGTCTGGGACGAGGATGGCTACCTCACGGACTCGACATAAGTCATAGCGGGGTCGGTTTGGGGACATGGGCAGGTCAGAGCGAGCGCGAAATTCAAAGAGTGTGGTGTTGAATGGAGTGTGAAACTGCCCAGCGGTGGGGGACTTGGATATGAGAAAACGGGCTCGCGATTATCCGTGTGACCTGCCCAATCGATAGCACCAAACCGTCGTCAATGTCATGACCACGGCACGTCCCGATCCCCAGTCCCAACCTGTCCTTCAGTATGGTCGAAAACGTTCTAACACCGCCCAGTCGCTCGCTAGGATGCCACCTAGTGCACCCACTGCATCCCTGAAGCTAGGCGACTCCAAAGTCTTCAACACCTGGGTCCATGACCCGAAAGAGTCACCAAAGGTCATTCTCAATCAATCAATGTGGCCCGGAGTGGCAGAGGGAGACTTGTTATGCGTAACCCAGTCTGGAGTTACATCCGGTTATCTTTTTACCGTACCCAAAGATGAAGGCTGCCCCAAACCAACCCTCCAGGTATACAACTTTCACATAGTTTGTCCAAGCCCCTCTGATCATTCCAGATATCTTTACCTAGGAACGTTGCCGATGCATTCGGTATGAAAAATAATACCGAAGTTACGGTGACCAAGGCATACAATATCCATGTTCCCTCCCTCTCATTTACTAACATACATGTCCAGGTGGACAAGGATAGCCATTCGGCAGACTATGTTGAGTTCTCGTTTGCAGACCAGTATCTGGGCCGCAATGAGATGTGGAGGCTCGGCAAACGTCTCGTCGGTCAATCCATCTTTGTCGACCAAGATATATCTTTCATAGGCGTCATCGCCGCAAAAGTTAAGAGCATCTATGTCAAAGGCCAACAGGTGGGATTAACATCGCTTTCGCAGCCGTTCCTTTGTTCTCTTGACACTTTCCCGTAGGTGTCATCAGGCTTTGTGACGCCGCGGACCAAAACAATCTATAGGTCCTTGTCAGCCATG
>JBBPKC010000009.1:17358-29680 GCA_038089055.1 Tylopilus aff. balloui | reverse complement strand
TGGTCACGATGTTCATCCAAGTTTGTCGCGAACTCTGGCAGTTCGCTGGAGACGGCGAGCGCTTCTACGAAAAGATCGTCCATTCTTTCCTCCCCGCGCTTTTTTCAAAATGGCGAGAATCGGGCACAAATCACACCGTCACGATCGTCTTAATCTCCAGGGTTTATTACGATGCGACCGAACTGGAGTATGCTGCCGGTCCTTTACGTCGTGATGAGGACGGACGGCGGTACAAGGATTTCTTCAAGGTCATCACAGATTTGGAAGTCATCAATGACTGGAATCCAACCCTCTTTCTGCTCAAGGACTCATTCTGGGCCTTCCAGCGGGATATTCTTCTAGCGCACCACTATCACCAAGCTTCCATCGAGTCCATCAAACCTGACCAAGCACGTTTGATCGGACAATTATCATATGCTCATGATGGTCCCATTCTCGAGGCACTCAACTTGGGTCTTAACCCGAATGAAACGCATTACATCGACCGTTCTTTGTCATCAACGGGTGTCTCGACGATCCTCATAACGCCCGGAACCGGATACTTCCGTGTGTCCAAACAGCTCTTGCGCCTCACCACGACCAGAATGTTAGATCAGGGTTTTGGACTTGACCTCGTGTCTCTTGCGAAGGCTCCGTTGCATCAGAGCCCCATCTTCAGCTTTCAGGGGCACGAGCCTAAGTTCGACAGAGACACAAAGAACAGCGTCCGTGACTTGGATCCGCTATGGGGTGGCGATGAGACACCTAACGATACGATTCGGCGGGAGAAAGTAACCTTTTGGTGGGAACCGTTCTGGATTGGCGTGTCATTCTGGGATAGGCAAATGGACCTGCCATTTCGGAGGGATAGGTCAGTTTCGAGGCAATTCAAGTTTTTTTCTTGAAAGCCGTACTGACATTATGTTAGGTTCATCGCGAGGGCTAAGATGCACGAAATACAGATGCTCGGACTGTTGGAGTATGACGTTCTCTCGGCTATTGAGGTCCCTTTCTTGCCCGAATTTCGAGACTCGTTAGTAACTCCTCGAGATTCGTTTAGCGATGACAGACCTCCATCGGCGGCTGAGGCAGAGCAGGTGGACTTGGACCTCTTTGCACCCAGGAAGGAAAGTCGACCCGGAGGTAGCACTCGAACTTCATTCGCATCAAGTACAAGCAGCACGGTGGTCTCTTTGTCTTACCGTCCCTCTACGGTCACCGAAAGGCGCGGGATGATTCCACAGCGCACCTCCATTGCCTCTACACGCTTCATGCCAATCGAAGAGAGCCCGCGCCGAATCATCATGGAACTTCCCTCAGAAGGCAACGAGGATGGCCCAGTGCCTTCGGTCACCGGACTGAGCACCTCCCCGTCTCAGTCCTCCGTGAGGTCTGGTCGTTCCGTCTCTACGACGGTTTCAACTGTTGCGGCTCCCAATAATGTCACTCCACCTTCCACGACGTCACGCCTCGCAAAGCTTGCGCCATCTTGGTTTTACAATCCCTTCCGTAACAATTTGGCAACTGAGCCGCAGTCGTCATTGAACGCTTCGACGCATCAAACTACCCCAACAACACCTACGCCAGCCGTTCGCGTTCCCATCATTCCGAATAGACCAGCAACACCTTCTGCATCCATCTCACGTTCACCCCAGCCCATGGCTATCATTCAGTCTGCATCGGGTAAGACGACACTTAGTCGGACGTACGAAGAAGAACCACCGATAGCAATCCCTCATCGTGGTTCTGTGTCACGATACTCACCTCTGAGTACACCACCCCGTGACGAACCAGCATTCGGAAAACGTCGTTGCACTACGCTGGCATCGCTGAACCTACCGCTGTCATCTACGTCACCACAGTCAAGCTCCCGGACGAATCCTTCACGTCCCCAATTTGCAGTGTCATACACTCAATCTTCGCTTGCTCGCCGCTGGGAACACATTTTCCCTTCCCCGACATACAAGCACGAAGTCAAGTGGAAATCAATGGTCACACCCGCTTGTCTCCCTCTTACGGTAGAACATCTCCCAAGTAATGCCGAATTAGAGACCTCGTACGACGTTTTTTCGTACGATTTCGTCGTGGATCCCACCGAAATGCGTTCGTTCTTGGTCAAGTCGCCAAACGTGCATAGCATGGTCGACGAGGTCCGCCGTGCGTGGGCACTGGTCGTGATGCGAGGGATGGTCGCCGTCCGACTCGCCCAGGGCTTCCAATTCGTACTTCGTTCCCAGAACTCCTCCTCCTCAAGGTCGACTTTGCAACGCGCCCAATCGTTCTTGGGTGAGGAGGACGCCACGCCCAAGCCGCGCGGTGCAGCTGAAGTCCTAAACTCTACCAAGTACCCCGTATATCTGAGCATGAGTAACGAAATACACATGATATCCTATACTGGAGAGACGATCCAAGTCCGTCGATACGTGCGGAGGATGCCTCCAACACAGCCCTTTGACTATGAGTGCCTGATCTGGCCCAAGTTGGGGGTCGGGTACACAGAGCTAAAAACCAAGTTTGTGTCGCACGGACTAGAAAACTATGGGTGGAACAGGTGAGTAGGGTAAGCGAACCTAAAAAAGATGCACTCCGCTCACTATTTGACAGGTTGGACATGTTGGTCGCGGGGTATGAACACCAGTTCAATGAGTCCTTGCGTTATTGGCGCACCAGATTCGTCGTCATTCCGTCAGCCGAGGCACCCGAGATAACGAGCGGACCCAGTGGAGAGAAGATGGACGAGGAAGAGATACGGTTGATGGGCATCGACAAGCTCGCAGAGATATTTACCAAGGCACGCTGGCAGCCGCCAGACGAGCGTGGACAACAGCTGCCGCCTGTCAGGTTCCTGCCCACCACGCTCGGTCCCGCCTACTCTGTCCTAGATGAATCTTTGATGTTGCAACTTGATGAGATACATGCCGCTGGCCCACTCAAGAAGAAGATGAAGAGCGAGCGGGAAATTGCGGACATGTCTCTCTCTGCCGTTGCAAAGGCATTGCGCGACGATGACGGCGTACCTATCAAACTCCATCGATGGCATCGCAGCAAATACCCTGATTCGTTCACGGGGTTTGATTTCGTCTCCTGGCTTGTTCGGGAATTCAGGGACGTTTCTTCGAGGGAACAAGGGACCGAGTGGGGGGCGAAATTGCTCGATCAAGGACTCTTTATCCACTGCACAGGTCGCCACGGGTTTCTAGACGGGTGAGTGGTGCCACCTTTGCGTCCGAGTTTGGTAGCTAATGTACTGCAGCCACTACTTTTATCAGCTCAGTGGCGAGTACGCGACGGTGAGCACGCCGTCGAAAGGATGGTTCAAAGCCAGTCGGCACACCCAATACGAGGACGCTCTGACTGGGCGAAGTTACTACCCTTCGAGCCAGGGAAAGCCAAGCGGGGTTAGCCCAAAGCGGACGAGGAGACGAATGATCCTTACGCAGAGCATGATTATCGACGTTGAGCCAAGCAAAGTGGGGTCTTGATCGTTTTTGGGTTTTCCCATCTGTGCTGACGTTCCACAGAAGAGCGACATGGCAGAGACTGTTATCCTACACCATGACATCATACAGAACCCGGGGACAGTCTTCCATTTCGAGCTACAATGGATTGGCTCCACTGCTCGATGCATCGAGGACACGCTCCGACAGTGGAGCAGGGCGATCGAGAGATATGGACTCAAGCTCGTGGAGGCATATGTGACCGAAATCGGCGACGTCCGGGATCGTAACGCATTCCAGTCATGCTTCCCGTTACGCCTTGTGGTTCCCCCTCCGATCGTCCCCGACCTGGAGAAAAGGATCCCTGAATACACACAGTCAACACACTATTTCGAGTATGCGCTTCTAAGGCGATTTGGGTTCATCATCGATGTCGAAGCGATGAACATGTACCCAAGGGATGTGGACGTGGTTTACTCCTATCGTCGAGCCCCGTTCAAATACTCCCAGTTTGTCCACCGATCAGGAGCCGCGTTCGTGCAAGTGTTGGGTGGCTCGCAGGGTTTTCTTTTCTTAACGAACCGCCTCATGGGTGCTGGCCGCATGGGAACGGCGATGAAGGGCAGAGACAAACCTGCAGCTGCCGCCGATGAAATTCGGGACAAACTTAATGAGTTCTGCTCCGACTCGGTCGCTCTGACGAAATTTTATGATGAAGAGCTTGCTGCTCTTGGTCCGGACGACCCACCTCCGCTAAGTATATAGGTAGCGGAATACAATCTGGTCGACTGATCTCGCGATCTGGACCGTGCACACCTCGATGGGTCACGATACGGCATTCGCAGGGACAACCATCTCACGGCCATTGCTCCGCACTGATCGTCGTAAAGGGTCCCTCGAAAGGGGCTTACGCATGTCTATGGAAGTTGAACTGCTGCTACAGACTGGAGCGACGGACCCGGACTCACCAAACGCGTCCTCTTCATCCTTTCCACCTTTACCAACACCAAGCGTGCCATAATACTCTCTCACTCTGCGATACACGCTGTACCCAAACTCTTCGTACATGTTTATTGCGAGCGCATTGTTACAGCGGACGTAAAGATCAACAAAGAATCCCTTGTAGTGTTCGTCGGAAACGAGTTCAAGGCGGTTGACCATACTGCGTGCGAGGGAAAGGCGACGATACTCGGGGGCGACGGTAAGGGCGGTGATGTGTCCATGCCACTCGGTTGATGAGCCCTCGGCTTTTCCAAGTACTGCGCGAAAGCAAAGTAGGTGGAATGGATAGTGACATCGGAGAGGAAGTTCGTACTGTAGCCCATCATACGCCCACTGGGTGCTTCTTGGGCGCAACATAGATCAGGCCATCGTGAGAGGTAGGACAGGTAAAAGCTGATCCCGTACTGCAAGCGACATATTCAGTGCCATTGCGAACCTCACGAAACGCCAAGCGTCACGAACGGTTTCTGTCCAGACGTCCAAGTTGCTGGGTGTTGGCTAAGGCGTGTTCGTTTAGACATAATATTGGAGCTTACATGTTGTTGAACTTGAACATGTCTGTCGCCTTGAACGGTCTCAGAACGCTCATTGTAGATGAGTGGAGAGATATCTCGGCGAGGGCAGGAATACCTTTGGATCCTAACATGAACAAACACCTCTTGCAGTGCACGGAGTCCCTGCTGTTGGATGGGCCAACACTGGGGTCGAATGAGTGCAGAGACCCCTGGAACCTTATTCTCCGTTCTGTCTATTTCACTGTGTCAACAATGTATCAGCAATTTTCTGCGACTGGACCCCCTGACTATGAACACAACTCGTTGATGGGGTCCCTCTCAGCGGGGCCAAGCACAGTGGCCCCACATGCTACAACGACGACGCCGAGTTCGCATCAAAAGCCTCCCCCGCTCGTCGCGACGGGGGACTGGGCCCACGAACTCGTCCAGCTCGCGAAAACTGCGGAGCTCAAGTAGGTTTTACGGGAGCACCTCGCGAGGGTCCTTTATATGGACGTCCCACCATGACCCCCGAGACTGATCGAATCTGCCTCCCCAGGAAGCATTCCCTGACGTTGCAACTCCATACGGCGCACATCGTATCTGCGCATGCGAGTCTTGAGCAAAAGGACAAGGACATCCAAGATATCAGAGAACAGAAAAACAAGTACGTCGTCGTCTGATACGAACGATTGGGGTTTCGTTGTCAAGCATCACTCGTACTCTTTTGTGACACCTCTCCCGTTCCCGCCGCCCCGTGTAATCCGATCACGCGTCGTTCTCATCTCTAACCACTCGAACGATGCAGACTCGACAGCGAGCGGACACGATTACTCAATGCTCTCGCAGAGGTTCGAGCACATTCTTTTTGCAGGAAATATGTGTGTTGATCGGACGTGTGTCTGTTGTCCGTCAGATCAATTCAGACCGCGACAAGGTAGATCGTCCGTTCGGGTGACGTGAGATGGGCAGGGTCTCATGATTATCCAGGCAGACCTGCTGGAAGCGTCTATCTCGCGAGAGTATGCCGGCGTTCTCAGTTTAGTTTGCTGTCAGGTACTGAAAGCCGAGTCGAAGGTGTGCGGAACTTCGCCAGCAGATCGCTACGTTGCAAGACGGGGAATATGCGGCAGCGAAGACGGAAGTGGACCGGTTGCGTCAAGAGCTCGGGCAGCCGCCACTGCCACCATTACAGGCTACTTTGGACGAGAAGACGACCCAGTGAGTAGGCGATTTCCACGCTTGTGGCGAGGTGGGGTGCTCGTTTCGGCAGGGAGAGCGGACTATCCGATCTATAACCAAGTTTGGACAACATCGACGGATGGGATGCTGTCCGAAGGAGACGCGCACGCTATTCTTGGCTGAGATGTGTGCTTACTCTTGGCGACACGGTATAGGTACTTGCGGGATCGCCGGGTGAATGGGGAGAAGCGGAGCGTGGGTGAGGTGAGCCAAGAAGCACCCCCTGGGACGACGAAAAGGCCACGGGGACGGCCAAAGGGAAGTAAGAACCGAGCGAGCCGTCCGGGAGGAGGGGCGAGTTGAGACAATGAAATGAAAGCATATACCCACAAGGATAGTTCATGTAACTAACAAGGGATTGATGTATTATACGTTTGAGCTGGTTTGTGGCCGACGATAGTCAGCACTGACGCCGTCGCTTTGTCAGAGTCAAGAGGAGTCATCAATATCAATATTAATTATTCGCCTATTCGTTTAGATGAAGTAAGCAATCCGTCCGGTCGCTCGGCTTTCTGACTCGAATTCTGGATGCCCACGACCACGACTGCCTAAGCAACTTGTTCGTAACGTCCTTCCTCTTTCGTCATCCTCCGATTCGGCCCTGTCGTTGGACCGGGCTCCCCTTTATAACGCCCACTTTGTATTCCTCATGGCCAACCCTCCCCCTCCATGGCCCGCTCTCCAGTGCACCACGCAAGCCTCGTAGACCCTGCGCTCCACTCCCCCGCCCTCCTCGAGCTACTCGACATCAAGCTCTCCAGACCAGTACTCGGTATGTCCCCCCGCAACCACCCGCACTTGGTCATCCTCACCCCTCTTTCAGAATACGTCGTCGACTCTGTCGTGGATACCGTCGACTACGCCATGGGTCGCCCATCCTCATCACGTCGCGGTCGCGCTCTTTCCCGCCGCTCAGAGCATGCCGCATTCGCCACCTTTGTGACCAACGTCCTCTCTCGTGCCGAAGTCACCATCCCCACCATCCTCGTTTCTCTCGCCTACATCGACAGGGCAAAGCCACATCTCCAGATCGCGCTCGAGGAATGGGCGTGCGAGCGCGTCTTTCTCGGCGCCGTAATGGTGGCGAGCAAGGTACATTGCCACTGTCTTCTTCCCATGCTACCCGTACCTCACCATTGTCTCATTCCAGTATCTGAACGACTCTACGTTGAAAAACATCCACTGGGCGCTTTGTACCGGCGTGTTTGGCAAACGCGATGTGGGCCGCATCGAGCGCGAGTTCCTAGACGTCCTCGACTTTGAGTTGTCTGTCACCGAAGACGACGTCCTTAGCCACCACGATTCCCTGTCTGCGGTCGCCCTACCTTCCCACCATCATCGTCACCACGTCGACCTGCACGCTCGCACCGATTATCACCCTGCGAACCACCCTGCATGCCCAGAGCTGGATCCTTCCAGTCCTAAATCGTCTTCATCTAGGAGCTCTCCTGCACCGCTCACACCAGAGACGCACGTAGATCCCACCTATAGCCTTCCCAAAATGTCCCATGAGAACGCGGACGAGACCACCACTCGGGTGATAGAAATTCCATCGAAATCATCCCCGCCCATGACATCTACGATGGACTTGATTCAGTCTTTCCCTCTTCCCGTGTCCTATTCCCGCCCGTATTCGCAACCCAGTGCGCCATCGCACAAGTCACACCATCGTTTTTCGCATCGCTCTTATTTCCCTTTGACACAAGTTACTGCATAGCCACCTTTGATCCCGTCTGCAATCTCTCCACTCTATTGTCAAGTCGTGGTGTCCCTATATTTTTTGACACATACCACCGGTCTTTCGCATCTACCGTAAGCTACATCTATATTCGTCTGAGAATCGAATGGTCAAATCGCTGTACATGTGTGGCGTGCGTCCTGAAGGTGTGATCGTGAGTTGGCTGCCCAAGCCGTGTAAAGCGCCAACGGGAGTGGTCAACCCCTGGAGTCATCAGAGGTGTGCGTCTGCGTCTGCGTCCGCTGTCGGCACACGTCTGACTCAGCCGCAGCCCTGGGCCATGCTGTGTGCTCACCGGCGTGATTGATGACGACGCGATGACGAAGGGCCTGCCCCGAGCGACATCAAACCGGCTCGTCCGCGGGGGCTTGCGTGCATCATAAACGATCGACGCCAACGACACCCACGCACGCACCCACGCACGACCTGGCAGCCTGTGCACGGCCCTGCTTAACCCAACCCGACGGCCACCCCCTCCCTTCTTCACGTCGGACCGTGGCCACCCCCGACCCGAGCCGGGACCTCCCGTCGCCCTAAACTGGACCGCTCGCCGGAACGGGGTGTATGTACGTACGACGTCCGGGGGAACGGGCGTACGGCGCGTCCGGCGCGTGCCTGCTGTCAGGTAGACTTCCGAACAAGGGCCATTCGGGCAACCGCCCTGCGGATGGGCGGCCCTTCCCTTCTGTTTTTTTTTTTCCCTCGGCCAAGAACCGCAGGCGAAAATGTGACTCGGGCCGGCGATGCACTCTGCGCCCCATCCCATGAGACCTGACTCGCTGCGCCGCAACGGGAGCCCGTTTGGAGGGTTAAGCGGATTCTGATTCTCTTCCGTCGGCTGACCGGCACACTGTCGTGGCCTTACTTTACCCACAAGTAAATCCACACGCAATCGTGTCCTATTTTTGGCTCACGGAGTCATCTTAAATCACCCCACACACGCGTCCTCGTGGCGAATGGTTGCTTCGTGAAGAACGACGACCATGGCGGAGATGTGGGTGCGGCTCCAATGTAACACGACGTCGTTAGGGGTATTGTTTCCTAGTCAATGCAAAAATACAGCTTGGATTTGTACTCGAGTGTGCGGGGGCGCTAGGGTATATATATCTTGGAGTATCCTACCACACTAGACCGGAGCTGTCAGCCGAGCGACCCAAACCAAACGGTTCTGTCGCTTACGTTGTTCGACAGCATGGACACGTGTGTTTAGAGGCCGACGTGCGAGACGCCAAGTTTTCTCGACAGTCATCGCAAAGCGCGAGACATCTGCAAGCGTCAATCAAACCCCAGGTGCGCAATCTCCGGATGTACTCACCGACACGGCCAGCAAATGATCTGACGCGGCTCCACAGTACATATGACGCAGTTTCTTCTTGCATCATCGAGCGAATCTCCAGGTCGCGATAACACAACTTCTGGCCTCCGCGCGCGGATAACATCTGTCCACCCGTCCTTGGAATCTTGGCACAACGAGCTGGTCGAGCAGCCAGACACCAATCGACTGAAACGTTGCCGTGTCAATGGTGACGGCGCGTGATCGGCCAAGTGGGCCAATAAGTGGGTGGCCGATGTTGGCGTCGCGACATCAGTAGAAATGTCTGCATACAGACCGACAGCTTCAGCTTGATTATCGTACGAACTGTTTTCTACGCTGTCAGAAAGCGAGGAAAAGGATTCCACAGAGCTTGAACGCGACCGCAGGCCCGGCTCGTATTCGTCGTATTCATCGTCGCTGAGTTGTTCCCCGTGAATAAATCTTTCATACACATCTCGGTCGTCTATTCGCTCGGTCTGTAGACGGCCATCTGGAGAAGTAGGGTCTTCCCTGCTCGGAATAGACACAGGGCGCAAGCGCGGGCTTCTCAAGAATTCCCGAAAGAGCGTGTACACCCGTCTGAAAAAGCGCGCAACACCGGCAGTAAACTTTACAAATTCACGATACCAAGCAAGGTCCAACCAAAGATCGCTGTCGTTGGAAGCGACCCTAACGTTCTTGATTTCGTTTACAAATCCGTTCTTGGCTCGGCGGTTCTTTTCGTATCCTTCGAGCGAGCGTGAGATGGAGTCGACGCCAAAACGGCTAAGTGCGACCGTGCCGACCTCCGTCTCATCGAGAGAGGACGCGGTGAGAGCAACGCCGCTGACCTCGTTTCCGAAACCGGCTACGCTAGTAGTTTCGAGACTGGCAGTTCCCATGCGGAGAAGCGCGATAGAAAAGTCTTCATCGAGCCTTGGCAATAAAGCGGCGCGATGGCCAAATAGGGGGCGAGAGATGGAGCCCTCTGCGACGATCTGTGTGAGGGCGTTAAGAAAGATGGCGAGGAATGTGACGAAGAGAAGGACAGATTCAAAAAGACAAGGCATGTAGTTGAGAAGGGGATAGGTGGAGTCAGAAAACCAGAGAACCCAATGGAAATGGATGAGGGCAATAGTAGATACAAATGCGGAAGGGAGGAGTCGGTGATTTGACCAGGACTGTTTTATTCCCAGACAGTGAACGATCGAGAGCTATGAAATGGGTTGAGTTTTTTTAGAATATGGAGAGAGTGCGTTGCGACGGACTTGTAAGAGAGGGAGAATGATGGTGAAGACGACATGCTTGTCTGGACGGGACGGGAGACCTTGCAATTTTGTGTTGTGAGTCATCGGGGAGGAGTAAATGTGCAAGAGAAAGGCATAACCAAACTGGTGGGATGTTTAATGGATGATGAGTAATCGAGGAGACTCGTCAGGGTTATCAGTTACATGCGGCAAAATGACACACCAAGTTAAACGGAGAAGCACTGCTGTTTGCGCCTTCCAAGCCACGGGTTAGAGCTTCTACGCAGAGTGCACCGCAAACGGCACAGAACGTAAACCAGCATAGGGTTGGGGTGTCGTAGCGTGCGACCCACGAAGCGAGGAAGGCAAGGGAATCGGAGGGGAATTTGTGTGCGGTCTGGGTAAGGGTAGTGAACCAGAGCAAGAGGGACTTTGACAAGAAGAAGAGGGACGGGAGACGGACGAGGAGACGGACGAGGGAGGAGGAGAGATCGAGGGGGAATATGGCACGATATGGGATGTTGGGGAAGCGGTTCCCTGGTTGAGGACGGGGGAAACGGCGGACTCTAGGGCGTGGTGGAACAACGATGTTCTGTATGCGATGCATGAGGATGGCCTGTGCGGTGTGTGAGTGCCAAAGCGGGGAAACAGGGAGTATTATACCATTATGATGAGGCCGAGTAGGTAACCCGACGTGAGGAATCCCCAGGGCCCGGGGAGGGGGCTGAGTGGGGGCTGTTGGACGCGATGTGTAGGATGGCTGTCGAGCCAGTCGTTGAGCTTGCGAATGCGCGCGACGAGACGGGGGGGCCAGTTCGTCGCGTTGGAGGCCATGGCGGTAGCAACACCAGATGTGGATTAGTCAGCGTTCATGGCCCTCCTCAGCTCGCTCGCTGCCACTCTCCCCGCTGTCGTCCTCCCCGCGACCGCCGTTCGCGTGCTCAATAGCCCGCCTGCGTTCTACGCCCTCCTCCTCGTGCGTATCCGACCACGTCTCTTCACCGTCTCTCATATAGCTCAGGACATCGTGCGTCGCGCAAAACGACGCATCTTTCTTTCCTCTCTCTATCTCGGCGCGTCGGAGCACCAGCTGGTCCGTCTGTGTACACAACGCGTCTCCATCTGCTCACCCGCTATAGCTAGCATCCCTCGACACCGCCCTACGCCAAAATGACAGTCTCCACCTCCACCTCGCACTCGACTACAACCGCTCGACCCGGCCCGGCCCGGACTCCCCTGTCCTTGCCCTGCTCCCCCTCGTGCGCGACCATGGCCCCAGAGTCCACGTCTCCCTCTTTCGCAGCCCAAATCTTAGCGGTCCCGTCACCACACTCGTCCCGCCACGCTTCAACGAGGGCTGGGGCACATGGCACCCAAAAATATACGGCGCCGACGACGACGTCATCATCACCGGGTCCGTTTCGTCATCGCTTCGTCTCTGTCGAGTTAATCCGCTCTACAGCGCTAACCTTAACAGATCTTACTTTACCGATCGTCAAGATCGCTACCTCTATTTCAAGGCACAGCCAACGCTTGCAGACTACTGCTTCTCTTTTCTGCAACTAATATCCTCCTTTTCGTATAATGTACTCTCGTCGCCCAACATAGATATACCCATAATACAGTGGCCCGATCCGTCCATCCAGCCCTGGAAAATCCAACCCAAGGTCCACGACGCTCTGTCCACATTTCAAGCCTCTCGCGTCACGTCCTTGCGTCATTTCGGCGACACTGTCCTGTTTCCCGTCATACAAGGCGGTCAGTTCAATATCCGCGAAGAAGAGCGCACCTTGTCAATCATCTTCGATCATCTGGCATCTCAGCACGCCAGCCGCGGACCCACCCCTGCGATGACTTGGACCAGTGGCTACTTTGGCCTTTACAAGCCC
>JBBPKC010000008.1:27354-188395 GCA_038089055.1 Tylopilus aff. balloui | reverse complement strand
GGAAGTGTCAAGTGTTGGCTCTACTGAGTCGGAGCCTTAGGATCATGCTCCAAGTGAGCAATGACATCGGAGTAGTTCTAATACTGAAGGATGAAGCACATGTAGTTCAAAAGAACAGGAATGGAGGCAAATAAGAAATGGAAGTCATAGGAATTTACTAATGTCAGTCTGGGCAAAGTGAACAAGAGAGGAAAGCGGAAAAGAGTCTGGAGTTATGCCAGAGTATGTCCAGAGTGTCCGGAATTGGGCTTTGAGGCCTGGATATGACAGTATCCCCCTCTTAGGCCTGAACCCTTGAAGGCCCTTGAGGTTCACGTGGTACTGTTGAATGACGGAGTTGAAGAAAACGGAGCGGAGATGGCGGACGAAGGCGCGAAGGAGGAAGACAAGGAAGATGACATCGGAATGGCAAAGGTGACGGAGTTGGCATTGGATGATGTAGGTGGAGGCATTGGCGATGGAGGGAGAAGCCGAAAGAGCAGAGTTGGCGCAAATGATGGCGGAGGACAGAGAGGGGAAGAGGACAAAGAGGGCAAAGACGAGGAAGTGTAATAGATACTTTTGTGAATGATAGCAAATTGACGGGTCAAGTGGAGTGAGGTCCGGGCTTTTCTGGGTACCGGAGATGGAAATCCGTGACAAGCTCCGAGGCGTGACCTAGTTCAGTTGCAAGTAACCACGAAGTTTCTTCATCAGTCCCTTCATATCCAGACCACCACACCAAATATAGGAGTTTGCAGTTCCATTGCCTACGGTCTATCTTTGAGTCAAGGATTTCTGATATCTTATATTCCAGTTCGCCATCAACCTCAACTGGAGGCGGAGGTGATTGCGTGCGATTTGGAATGGTATTAGGGGTTGCAAGTTCTAGTTGAGAAACATAGAAGACCAGATGTACAGACTTCATGTTCTCCAGAAGCCAGAGGGTGTACAAAACTGTGCCAGCTTGAGTTATGATTTCATAAGGACCTAGATTTTTCTCGGAGAGCTTCTTAGAGGGGCACGTGAAGCGGAAGTATTTTGCCTTGACAAAAACCTGACTGCTGACTCTGAAGTCCGGTGCTGGAGTTCGCTTGGCATCTGTGGGTCCTTGATATCACTGCTGTGCTAGGGCTATTTCTTCACAGAGGAGGCTGTGGAGGGAGTCAAGGTCGACGGAGTATTCTCAGGCTTGGGTGGAGGTGAGGTCACGTTTAGGATGGATGGAGATGTTTGGATGATAACCTTTATTGGCAAAGAACAGGGAGACACCGGTGGTAGTATTTGGAGCATTGTTGTAGGTGAACTCTATAAGGGGCAGGAGCTCGGACCAGTTGTCTTGCTGGTAGTTGCAATAAATCCGAAGGTACTGTTCCAGGGTCTGATTCATTCACTCTGTTTGTCCGTCACCCTCTGGGTGGTAACCAGAGGTGAAGTGGAGTCGGATATCTAAGGCTTTTCCGAGTGAGCGAAAGAAGTGGAAGACAAACTCTGAGCCTCGATCGGAGGTGATGTGTGAGGAAACTCCGTGTTTGGAGAATACGTGGAGCAGGAAGAGTTTTGCTAACTCTGGAGATATCATCTTGTCGTTGGTCGGAATGAAGATGCACTATTTGGATAATCTGTCCACAACTACAAGGATGGCGATGTGTCCAGAGGACGGAGGGAGTTATTCAATGAAGTCCATGGAGATCGAATTCCATGGCTTCTCCGGAATGGGAAGTTGTTTCAGGAGCCTGTAGGGCTTATGTCTGGGGACCTTGGCGTGTGCGCAGGCTGTACAGGAGGAAACATAGTCTTTGATGAAGGTCTGGATGCCTGGCCATGTGTATTCGCGGCGGATGAGTTCTAAGGTCTGGTTTTGTCCGAAGTGTCCGGAGAGTGGGTGGTCATGTTTGTACTGGAGGACTCAGAGGCGGAGATCATCTGCGTCCGGGACGTAGATGCGATTGTCTAGATGGAGATAGCCTTCAGAGTCTACAGTCCAGCAGGAGTCGGAGGATTCGGAGTCGAACATGTGGGTGGATGCTAAGGGATCAGAGGGGAGCGCGGACAGGATGTTTCTGTGAAGGGACTCGATGTTGAACAGCATACTGGCCCAGAGGACCAGAGTCGCTAAAATCGTTACCCTGAGGGATGACGCGAGCTGTTCTCGGGTAAATATGGGTCAGAAGTTCTGGGGGTTTATGAGCACATAGTCCCTATCCCCCTTTTTGGGATAGATATCCCAGCGTCTAGTGAGGGAGTCGGGTTTTGCACCCAGGCATCCGGGGCAGAAGCGGATGACCATGTTGAACTGCAAGAGGAACTCCGACCACTAGGCTTGTCGCTGGGTCAGGAGTTTGGTGGTTGTGAAGTATTCCAAGTTCTTGTGGTCCGTGACTACGTCAATCGGAGTTCTGGAGCCTTCAAGGTAGTGCCGCCAAGTCTGGAAGGACTCGTGGATAGCAAGCAGTTCCTTGTCATGGGTGTCATAGTTGAGTTCAGGAGCAGAGAGGGTACGGGAGTAGAAAGCTACAGGGTGGATTTCATCATCCAGACATCGGATGGAAAGAATGCTGGCGATGGCATAGTTAGAGGTGTCTGTCTCGATGATCAAAGGGGAGTCGGGGATCTAATGGGATAGAATAGGGGCGGAGATGAAAGTGTCCTTGAGGCACTGGAAAGCAGAGTGACAGGCATCGTCAAAATTCCATGGAGTACCCTTTCGGGTAAGATGGGTGAGCGGAACGACAAGTCCAGAGTAGTCGGCAATGAATCTCTGGTAGAAATTAGCAAATCTGAGGAAAGATTGTATATCTCGGACCTTCCGGGGTTCGGGCCAATCAATGATGGCCTTCACCTTTTCTGGAGACATGAAAAGTCTGGTCGGAGAGAGCCGATATCCAAGATACTCAGTGGAGTTGGTGTGGAATTCGCATTTTTCGGGTTTGGCATAAAGTCCATGTCTTCGGAGATGCCGGAGTACTTCCTGGACATGCTCTTCATGTTTCGTGTGGTCTTTGGAAAAGATGAGGATATTGTCCAAATAGACAATGATGGAGATGTCGAGGAGATCTGTGAAAATGGAGTTGACGAACTGCTGGAAAGCTGCAGGGGCATTGGTAAGACCAAATGGCATGACAAGCCATTCAAACGATCCGTAGCACGTCCGGAAGGATATCTTCCACTCATTTCCGGCAGCAATGTGGACTAGGTGGTATGCATGCTGGAGATCGAGCTTGGTGTAAATCCGAGCATGGCTTGGAGCATCTAGGAGGTCGGAGATGCAGGGGAGTGGATAGCAGTCCTTCTTCGTGATCTTGTTAAGTCCGTGGAAATCTACACAAAGGCAGAGTGAACTGTCCTTCTTGTGGACAAAGAGTACTGGAGTGGCATGAGCGGAGTTGGACAGGCAGATGAATTTCATGGAGAGGTGTTCGTCAAGAAACACTTGGAGGGATTCGAGTTCAGATGTGAAGAGAGAATAGATAGTATCTATTGGCTGAGATACTCCTTCTTCCAATTTGATCTTTAGGTCAAATTCGCAGTGCGGGGCGAGCTGGGATGCCTTCCCCTTGCTAAATACATCTGTGAAATCGTGATGCTCCGGAGGGACCCTGGAGAGATCAACTGGATCGGAGTTGATGGAGATGAAGCAGAGATTACTCTCCTGAGGGTGGAGTGACAGAGCAAACTGCACTGAGCCCTCGAGACGACAGGCGAGTGTGAAGGCAGGAGCACTAATGAGCGCTATAGATGGTGCCTTGCAGTCATAGGTACGTGGTGAATTGGGGTCAGAGTCAGCCAGAGGAATGAGTTCCGAAGGCTGCAAAGTTGAGCTCGGGTTTGCTAGCATAGGACACTCGGATGCTTAGAATAAGATACTGCTCGTAACCCAATCAATCAACGGATTGTAGCGGGTGAGCCAGTTGTGTCCTAGAACAATAGAACAAGAACCATCTAGCGGAGTGACATAAAATGTCATCGGAGTGATATTACTGGTCAAAAAATGGACAGAGAGATCAATGGCTTGAGTCACGGAGGAATTCGAGGTGCCATTGAACAAACAGAGGGATAGCAGAGGGACGGAGTAGGCTGAAGGTCCGTTCTTCTTCACAAATGTTGAATCTATGAAGGAATCGGAGGAGCCAGAGTCTATTAATGCAGGGAAAGGAGGGATGTTCTGGGAGACTAGGGAGACGGAGGGTAGGAGTAATTTCGGAATTGAGAGAGCGAACGTGTTAAGCTGGATCTCCTTGGGTGCACGGGAAGAGACAACGCAACCTCCAGTCCGTGCAGAGTCACGGAGGTCGCGGACTATTTTTTTGCCTCAGCAGAGGTCTCCGGTTTGGTTTCCGGAGTTTCAATCATGGCAGCGCGGCCTTTGGTTGAGTAGGAGGAAGACTTTGGGCATTTCTTAGCCTTGTGTTCTGCTTGGCCACAGAACATGCAGAGGTCGCCATTAAAGTGGCACTTGCATTTAGCTGTAGTGAGCTTACCATCTTTCCTGAGCTTGGATGACAAGTCCGGTTTAGGAGAAGCGGAGGCTCCAGAGTTGTTGGAAGTGCTAGTGGACTTCCCTTGGGAATCCTTGGAGGTGCCGGAGGAGCCAGCGGATGAGGTGTGGGTTTTGTTGAATGTCTTGAAGATGTTGTGAGGAGGCTTCGCCTGGCAATTAACCTCGGACTTGCACTCCCAATAGCGCGCATCGATGGCATGGGCAAGTTGGCGGAGTTCAGAGAGTGTGGGGGGTTTGCCGACTCATGAGATTTCATCTTTGATGCAGTCTGGAAGGCCATTGTAGAAATGGTGCCGAAGGGCGCCTTCTCCATAGCCCCAGACTTGCGAAGCTATCCTGTTAAATTCCACCACATATCTATTGATCCTTTGACTGTTTTTCATTGTCAAGCGGTCTAGTTGGTGCTCTGTATCTCTGACGGGGTTGTGCGGTCCGAAGTTGGTCTGCAATTCTAGGACAAACTCCCTGAAGTTGTCCATCCAAAGGGGACAGAGTGCGGGGTTTTCCATCTGGAGGAGGTCCGGTTCGAACCATTCCAGCGCTATTCCCTTTAGATATGACTAGGCAAATGTGACCTTGGCACGGTCAGAGGCAAAAGCTTTCGGACGGTTTTAGAAGTTTAATTCGCATTGGACTAGGAAAACCTGGAGTTTGCAGGGATCTGTTCTATCAAACTGGTCCGGTTCCCAGACTTTTGTCCATTGCGAGGGTTTAGAGGATTTCTTTCTTGAAGATCGGGCGAGGACCCGGATAGCACTTGCCAGGTTGGCGAGCATGTCTCGCGGGATGCATTCTTCTTCGTCAGATGAATCGGGGTCAAAATTATCTGCTGGGAGGTTGGAGTCACTAGGGGGATCATCTCCAGGTCCGTCCGGATCTACCAGATTGACATGGATGCTAGGAGTGTGAAAACTAGGGGGATTGGCAGGATCGCCGATGTCCATGAGCTCTTCAATGTGTGCTCCGGGTGAAGGGGATCGTGGAGGCCAGTGCACTTGAGATGCGGACGAGGTGTGCTAACGAGTGGAGAAGCTGAGAAATTGTTCGACGAGGTCAGGGGCACGATGGTTGCTGCTTAAGGCATTGAGAGGGTTCTCAATAGCCCTTGCACGCGACTGTGTCATGCGGATCAACATGGTTGGGGATTCCGATGCAAGTGTGAGTTTGAATATACTGTTAAGAGTGAACTGACTAAGTCCTGCACAACTCCAGAACTCCAGAGTTGAGGCAAGCGGGGCATTGGCTTCACCTTATGTGGTGCGCCCTTGTACTGGAATCATGCCCCAGTATTTCGAACGGAGGGTCAGAGGTCGGAGGTCCAGGGTCCAGAGGTCTGAGGTCTGGAGATCTGAGGTCCGGAGGTCTGAGGGTCGGAGGTCTGAGGGTCGGAGGGAGAAGAGAGGGCATCAAGCCCTTAACGAAGGTCACGGGAGAACAAGGGGAGGATAGACTCAGTTGTCTATGTTGATAGTCTATGTTGATATTTGAACTAAGGTCTACAGGCAGTAAACTACAGAGTTTATATACGGAGGGAAAATCAGATGACTAAGTCCGGAGTTGGAATGAAGTATGTACCGGAAGTGTCAAGTGTTGGCTCTACTGAGTCGGAGTCTCAGGATCATGCTCCGAGTGAGCAATGACATCGGAGTAGTTCTAATACTGAAGAATGAAGCACATGTAGTTTGGAAGAATGGGAATGGAGGCAAATGAGAAATGGAAGTCATAGGAATTTACTAATGTCAGTCCGGGCAAAGTGAACAAGAGAGGAAAGCGGAAAAGAGTCCGGAGTTACGCCGGAGTATGTCCAAAGTGTCTGAAATTGGGCTTTGAGGCCCGGATATGACAGTCATCTATGTTAATATTCAAACTGAGGTCTACAGGCAGTAAACTACAGTGTTTTATATACAGGGGAAGAGCTAGATGACTAACTCTGGAGTTGGAGTAAAGTAAGTACCAGAAGTGTCAAGTGTTGGCTCTACCTCCTTGGAGCCTTAGGATTATGCTCCAAGTGAGCAATGACATTGGAGTAGTTCTAATACTGAAGGATGAAGCATAAGGAAGTATGAGTAGTCTGGAAGAATGGAAATGGAGGCAAATGGAAGATAGAAGTCAGAGGGATTTACTAATGTAAGTCTGGAAGAAATGAATGGAGTAGAAGATAGGAAATAGTCCAGAGTTATACCAGTGTTCATCTGGAAAATCTAGAGTTGGCTTTTGAAGCCTAGAATATGATAGTATTCCCCTCTTAGGCCTGAACCCTTGAAGGCCCTTGAGGTTCATATGATACTGTTAATTGACAGTTAAAAAAATGGAGCAGAGTATAGAAATCTCCTATGAGATATAAAGTCTGGGTATTCTACTACTAACCTTCTAGTACTGTACTACCATGTTTGAGTATGTGGATATCCAGGAGTGGGATGATGAGCGCCTGGTGGAGTGCATCAAGAATGATAATGAGCCGTGGGATATGAAGGCAGTTAAGCAGAGGCATTGGACAAAGGCATAAAAGGAAAAGGAGTAGAGGAGGGTGGAGAAGGAAGCCTAGAGAAGAGCTGAGCAGAAGGTGGAAGTGGAGGCTTGGAGAAGGGTAAGTCCACAGACACATGAATGGACAAGGCTAACAGACAACAGGCAGAGTGGGTGTCAAGGGAGCAAGGCTCTAGTAAGGGAAAGGGGTGAGTAGAGTGTTATATCCTGGGCTTCAAAAGCCAACTCCAGATTTTCCAGATGAACACTGGTATAACTCCAGACTATTTCCTATCTTTTGCTCCATTCATTTCTTCTAGACTTATATTAGTAAATTTCTATGACTTTCATTTCTCATTTGCCTCTGTTCCTATTTCTCTGGACTACTCATATTTTCTTATGCTTCATCCTTCAGTATTAGAACTACTCCAATGTCATTGCTCACTCGAAGCATGATTCTGAGGCTTCAACTCAGTAGAGCCAATACTTGACATTTCCAGTACATATTTCACTTTAACTCTGGACTTAGTCATCTGGTTTTCCCTTCATATATAAACTCTGTAGTCTACTGCCTGTAGACCTTAGTTCGAATATCAACATTGATGACCAACTCCTGATCCTCTCCCTATGACCCCTTCTGAGGGCTTAATGTTCTTCCTTTGACCTTTGACCCTCTGACCTTTAACCTTCTAACCTCTGGCTCTCTGATCTCTGGTCCTCCAACCTCCAACCTCCAACCCCTCTGCTTGAAATCCCAGGGCATGATTCCATGCAAGGGCATACCACACAAGATGAAGCCAATGCCCCATTCACCTTAACTCTGGAGTTCCAGAGTTACACAGGAGTCCATTCATTTAGTCCTAATAGTATATTCAAACTTATACTTGTATTGAAATCCCCAACCATGTCAATCTGCATGACATGGTCGCATGTGAGGGCAATAGACAACCCTCTTAATGTCTTAAGCAGCAACCATTGAGCCCCTGACCTTGTCGAACAATTTCTCAGCTTCTTTGCTTGTCAGCACACTCCGTCCACATCTTAAGTGCACTGGCCTTTGTGATTCCCTTCATCTGGAGTGCACATTGAAGAGCTCACAGACATTGGCGGCCCTGTTAACTCCCCTAGCTTTTACACTCCTAGCATCCATGTCAATCCAGTAGATCTGGACAGATCCAGAGATGATTCCCCTAGTAACTCTGACCTCCCAGCAGACAATTTTGACCCCGATTCATCTGATAATGAAGAATGCATCCCGCGAGACATGCTTGATAACCTGGCAAGCATTATCTAGATCCTTGCCCACTCTTCAAGAAAGAAATTCTCTAAACCCTCATAGTAGACAAAAGTCTGGGAACCAGACCGGTTTGACAGAACAGATCCCTGCAAACTCTGGGTCTTTCTAGTCCAATGTGAATTAAACTTCCAAAACTGCCTGAAAGCCTTCACCTCCGACTGCACCAAGGTCACATTTGCCCAATCGCACCTAAAGGGAATAGCACTAGAATGGTTTGAACCAGATCTCCTCTAGATGGAAAACCCTATACTCCATCCATTTTGGATAAACGATTTCAAGGAGTTTGTTCTGAAGTTGCAGACCAACTTCGAATCATATGACCCTGTTGGAGGTATGAAGCACCAACTAGACCACTTGATGATGAAGGACAGTCAAAGGATTAATAGATATATGATGGAATTTAACAGGATAGCTTTGCAAGTCCAAGGCTACAGAGAAGGTGTGTTACAGTTTTCTTTCTTCATCGTTGCCTCTTCCTCATATTGGCAGAACATCCCAACATGTTCCCCATGTCGTTCTACTGTGTAGAAGGTACTCTTCTGCTTCTTTCCTCTTCCTTCTTCACCATCTCTATGTTTCCACCTACTCCTCTCAGTTCCATGGCATGCCCACTCTAATCCTCTTATTTCTCTTTCTATCTCATTCCATGACGTTCCTTTCACTTAGTCAGCATTTCATCTGTTTCTCCTGTGTTCTATCGCATTCTACCTGCTTAGTCAAGGCTTCCACCTCTCTCTATTTAAGATGACCAGTACCACCATGTAAACCTCACGTTTCGTCTATGCAATTTCACATAGTCTTTCGTCACTCCTTAGTCTGGACCATCCATCTAGAAAATCTTAAGTCATTTGGCCTTCAACTCAAGGCAACTCACCGACCACTACTTGTGTAATTAAGATGGTGCCTCTTTGTAAGTACCTCACGCTAGTAGCAGCTCTCTGTCCTTGACTTCGCGCATAACAAAAGATGAAATGTAACAACTCTCTCTCCTATCATGGAGTAGGAGATATCCCACATTCACCATGTCGTTCAACATACCAAGAACTCCCTCTCCCATCGCCACTGATGATGAAGCTCCTGTTGTCACTACTACCCAACAGTCACCGAGCCCATGGGTCAATCCCTATGCAGTACAATCACCTGTACCTTTTTGCCGACGTATAGCAATCACCCCAGCTGGAACCTCAGTCCCCATTGCCCCCTGAATCCCATCAGTCCCCATGGTGACAACCATGTCGAAACCCTCAGAACTTAAGGCCACACTCCCTCCCCCTTTCAAAGGGAATGTTACATTCGCAAACCAATGGCAACTAGCTATGGAAATCCATTTCCAGGTGAACTCAGAAATATATGACACCGACAACAAGAAGGTAGTGGCCTTTTTGGGCCGCATGGAAGGCCTTCAACCTGGCGCCTTTACTGAGGCCTGGTACCGCAAGATACTGGACCTTCAATGTTTACCTGTCGAATGAACCATTGCAAAGGTGATGGACGATTTCTCCAAAACCTTCTACCCCTATGATCAACAAGCCAATGTGTACTCCAAGCTTGGTCGACTGTGCCAGGCCATCAAAATCCACAAGGACCAACACAAATCTGATGGATTTCAACCTTTTGTCACTGAGTTCAAAAACCTAATGGCTATAGCAGGAGTCACAGACGAAAAGGTTCTCATTGACAAATTTCTATGAGGGCTCAACAACCACTTAGTCACCAACATCCTTTTCATGCCCACCATCCCCATTACCATCACAGAAATAATCTCCCATGCCAAGGCATTCCATATACACAAGGCAACACAACTAGAACTTCTTGATCACAAGAAGCTGTATGTGGCTCAAACCACCGAACCATGATATCGCATTATGACCCCAACTACCAAGGACCCCAATGCCTTGGACATCGACACCGTAACCCTGAAGAAACTCACTCTGAAGGAACAGGTAGAGTGTTTAGCCAAAGGACTCTGTTTCAGATGCTAATGAACCGGACACAGTGCCAAGGATTGCAGAGGTATGACACCACGATCCCAGACCAAGATCCAGGCCATTGCCACCTCCTCGAAATCTTTCCCGACTCCCACTACTGACCTCCAATGATATATGTCCTCCCTAGAAGTGAAGGGAAACTCCCAAACTGCTATCCTTGACGTACTAAAGACCTGCTTTGAAGGGTTTGAAAAGGCTCCCGAGAAAGAATTGAAGGGACCTTTCCCAGAGGATTTTTAGAATGGAGAGTTGCCTCGATGTCACCTCTCCATGTAGATATCATCTTGTTAGAATTAAGAAATGCAAGAATGCTCCAGTTTTCCATCACCCTCAGACATCAAGATAAAACTATCAAAACCACTGTCCTAATCGACAGTGGGGCCACAGGAAACTTCATCAACAAGTCCCTCATGCATCACTTTTGCCCCCCACTACACCATCTCCCTCGACCCATTACTGCCATCAATGCGGACGGAACCACAAACAGCAAAGGGACTATCCTATGGCAGACCAAGCTCCAGCTGGAGTTCAAAAACCACACCTTGACTGAAAAACTCTATGTGACCAACCTAGGACGACATCACATCATCTTAGGCACTCCCTGGCTCATCAAGCATAACCCCCACATTAACTGGACCCAACATACACTTTCCCTCCATGATAACTTAGCACTACAACCCATCCACACCACATCCAGCCACTTAACCGACTGGTTCCTTGGAGACCTAGAGAAGGAGAACAACCCCTTGTACGCACCTCATGAGATAAACAAACTAACTATCTCCACAGAGATCGCCCAAAAAGAAGAACCCCCTCCAGTCACTTTATTCCCATGGTGTAAAGATTTTCAGGATATATTCGAAGAAAGAACTCATGACCACCTACCTCCTCACTGACCCTTCAACCATGCCATCGAACTGCGTGATGATTTCGTCCCAAAAGTTGCCAAAGTCTACCCCCTTAACCCTGCAGAAAAAAAAACTCTTCAAGAGTTCATAGCTAAACACCTACGAACAGGTTGTATAATCCCATCTACCTCCCCACAAGCATCCCCCTTCTTCTTTGTCCCAAAGAAGGATGGTACCCTCAGACCCTGCTAGAACTACCAATATTTAAATTCATTCACTGTTTGCAATGCCTATCCCCTTTCTCTGGTCAACACTCTCATGGAAAACATGCAGTGGTCTACCATCTTTACCAAGTTCAATGTTCGATGGGGATACAACAACATTTGTCTATGACCAGAAGATCAATGGAAAGCTGCCTTCATTACCCCCTCGGCCTCTTTGAACCCACCATCATGTTCTTTGGGTTTTGCAACACTCCTTTCACCTTTCAAGCATTCATGAACCATTCCTTTGCAGACATGATTGCCGAAGGATGGCTTGAAATCTACATGAACAACTGTGGGATTCACTCTATGGACATCCCTACCCACCATGCTTGTACCCTCAGGGTTCTCCAATGATTCCAAGAACTGGGTTTATCACTTAAACTCCCGAAATGCACATTCGACATCCCATAGATCAAATTCCTGGGTTTGATCATCGGTCAAGGCACTGCTCAAATGGACCCCACAAAACTACAAGCCATCCATGACTAGAAGCCACCCCACTTGGTGAAAGGCGTACGATTGTTCATCGGATTCTGTAACTTTTATCGAAAATTCATCCCTAACTTCTCTGATCTAGTAGCCCCACTAACCGCACTTACCACCAAGAATACTCCCTGGTCCTGGCTCCCCATCCACCAGCACACCTTCAATACCCTCAAGCTCAAATTTGTCGACACCCCCATACTACAACTTCCTGACCCCTCCCAACCCTTCACCCTGATGACTGACATGTCTCTTGTCGCAGTGGGAGCAGTCCTCCAGCAAGCTGATGTCAATGGCGATCTCCACCCGTGTGCCTACTTTTTGAAAACCCTTCTCCTGACACAACGAAACTACAATATCTATGATTGTGAACTTCTAGCTGTCATCCTCGCCCTGGAAGAATGGAAACATCTCCTCCAAGGCATTCCACACCCCATCACCATTGTCACCAACCACAAAAATCTAGCATTTATCAAGGACCCCCATAAACTTTCTAGACGATAGGCATGCTGGAGCCTATTTCTACAGGACTTTGATCTCCTATAGAAGGTAACCCCAAGCACCCAGATGGCCCCGGTGAATGCCCTTTCATGCTGTCATGACATCAATACCTCGTCTGACAATTTAGATTCCTCCATTCTCCCTGACCCACAAGTCATCAATGCTCTCGACTTTGCCCTTGCTAAAAAGATTCACTCTTCCTCAGCCTCTGACCCCCTCATACTCAAAGCCATCTCCTCTCTCTCCACTAACTCCCCTCTCTTCCCGCGCTCCTCCCTATCAGACTGGCATTTTAACTCTGGTTGCCTTTTCTTTAAACACCACCTCTACATCCCCCCCAATGCCTGTCATGCCCTCGTCTCTGCCCTTCATTACTCCCTCACCGAAGGACACATGGGCTACTTCTGCACCAAATTGGTGTTGGAATGGGACTATTGGTGGCCAGGCCTCGCCACCTTCATTTGTAAATTCATCCATGGATGTGCCATCTGCTAACAATCCAAGCTGAATACTCACCCCACAGTCCCCCCTCTACACCCTCTCTCCTCCTTGGCCACCCATCCCTTCCAACAAATCTCCATTGATCTCATCTCCGGCCTCCCTCCCTCCAGCGAACTAGACTCTGTCTTGGTCATGGTCGACCATGGCCTTACAAAGGGAGTAATTTTCATCCCTTGTTCCAAATCCATCTCTGCAGCAGACATAGCAGAACTATTTTTATAGCATGTCTTCCCTAGATATGGTCTCCATGATACCTATATCTTGGATTGAGGACCTCAATTTGCCTCTGCCTTTGCAAAAGAACTAGCCCGGCTCCTTCAATATGACCTCCGTCTCTCATCAGCCTACCATCCCCAAATGGATGGAGAAATGAAAAGGGTCAACCAAGAACTAGAGGTATATTTGCGAGTATTCTGCACTGATAACCCTATCAAATGGCAAAGATTGCTACCATTCACTGAGTTTTACCACAATGCCGCTACTCACTCTACTACCCTCTCCTCCCCCTATTCGCTGATTTTAGGCTATGAACCCAGAGCCTACCTCCCTCTACACCTGAATACTTGCCTACCCGCTCTCAACATCTATCTATCTCAATTGGAAGAAGCCTGAAAGGAAGCCCTCGCCACCTATCAATCCACTCAACTGATTATAAAACAACGAATCACCTCACACTTCTAACCCTGGACCATTGGCGATCAAGTATGGCTAGAAGCTAAACATTTACACCTCAAATCTGCCTCACCCAAATTAACCCCCAAAAGGTATGGGCCATTTTCCATCATAGCCATTCTTAGTCCTACTGCATACAAACTGTGCCTCCCATCCACCTGGAAAATCCACGACATATTCCATGCATCACTACTATCCCCCTACAGGGAGACCACCACTCACGGTCCCAACTTCCCCAAATCCCCACCGACATGATTAGAGAACCATAAAGAGTATGAAGTAGAAAAAATAATCGCCCATTGGGGGTCTACCACTCAATGGCAGTACCTGACCGTGTGGAAAGGGTATCCATCTTCCAAAAATACCTGGGAACCCAAAACTAATCTTAGACATGCCAAGCGAATCCTATCCGCTTATAAACAAGGAGCCCACCTCTAAGTCCTCCAGTTACCATGCTCCCATTTCTAATTGTCACCCTAGTATACTCCATAGCCATCTGCATCGTCACCTTCCTTTTTTACCTTGCCCTCCAACTAAAGACATCAACTCTCCCTACTCCCCCATCTCCAAGCACTTCACCCATCTCTTTCTGCTGCCCTACTGCCGCCCATATCGAAGACAATGTCCAACTCTACGTCCAACCCATCTACCCAACCCTCATCCCCAGCATCCACATGCATTGAATATTTCCCCACTTCTCATATGTTCCATGCCCTGTCTTGGCCCATTGATGCTTCTGCTCTACCTATTGAACACCATTACCTTCTCCTAGCTCATGCAATACTATTCCCAGATATTTTACATTCCATCAAGCTTGCCATGGAACAGGAAGGGGAGTTACTTTGCCCCAACCTTATCACTTGCTACCTTCAAACATGTCTGTCATATCTGGGCCTCAAAGCCCAATTCCGGACACTCCGGACATACTCCGGCGTAACTCCGGACTCTTTTCCACTTTTCTCTCTTGTTTACTTTGCCCGGACTGACATTAGTAAATTCCTATGACTTCCATTTCTCATTTGCCTCCATTCCCATTCTTCCGAACTACATGTGCTTCATCCTTCGGTACTAGAACTACTCTGATGTCATTGCTCACTCGGAGCATGATTCTGAGGCTCTGACTCAGTAGAGCCAACACTTGACACTTCCGGTACATACTTCATTCTGACTCCGGACTTAGTCATCTGGTTTTCCCTCTGTATATAAACTCTGTAGTTTACTGCCTGTAGACCTCAGTTCGAATATCGACAAAGACTATCAACGTAGACGACTGAGTCTATCTTCCTCTTGTTCTCCTGTGATCTTCGTTGAGGGCTTGACGCCCTCTCTCCTCCCTCCAACCCTCAGACCTCCGACCCTCAGACCTCCAGATCTCAGACCTCCGGACCCCGGACCTCCGATCTCCGACCCTCCATTCAAAATACTGGGGCACGATTCTGGTGCAAGGGCGCACCACATAAGGTAAAGCCAACGCCCCGTTCGCCTCAGCTCCAGAGTTCCAGAATTGTACAGGAGTCCGTCCATTCAGTCTTAACAGTATATTCGAACTCACACTTGCATCAGAATCCCCAACCATGTCGATCCGCATGACATGGTGGCGTGCAAGGGCTATCGAGAACCCTCTTAATGCCTTAAGCAGCAACCGCCGTGCCCCTGATCTCGTCAAACAATTTCTCAGCTTCTCCACTCATCAGCACACTCCGTCCACATCTCAAGCGCACCGGCCTCTGCGATCCCCTTTACCCGGAGCGCACATTGAAGAGCTCACGGACATTGGCGACCCTGCCAACCCCCCTAGCTTTCACACTTCTAGCATCCGTGTCAATCCGGTAGATCCGGATGGACCCGGAGATGACCCCCCTAGTGACTCCGACCTCCCAGCAGACAATTTTGACCCTGATTTATCTGACGAAGAAGAATGCATCCTGCGAGACATGCTTGCCAACCTGGCAAGCGCTATCTGGGTCCTCGCCCGCTCTTCAAGAAAGAAATCCTCTGAACCCTCGCAATGGACAAAAGTCTGGGAACCGGACCAGTTTGACAGAACAGATCCCCGCAAACTCTGGGTCTTCCTGGTCCAATGCGAATTAAACTTTCAAAACCGTCTAAAAGCCTTCGCCTCTGACCGTGCCAAGGTTACATTTGCCCAGTCATATCTAAAGGGAATAGCACTGGAATGGTTTGAACTGGACCTCCTCCAGATGGAAAACCCCACACTCCATCCCCTTTGGATGGACGACTTCAGGGAGTTTGTCCTGGAATTGCAAACCAATTTCGGACTGCACAACCCCGTCGGAGATGCGGAGCATCAACTAGACCACTTGACGATGAAGGACAGTCAAAGGATCAATAGATATGTGGTGGAATTTAACAGGATAGCTTCACAAGTCCGGGGCTATGGAGAAGGCGCCCTCCGGTACCATTTCTACAATGGCCTTCCGGACCGCATCAAAGATGAAATCTCGCGAGTCGGCAAATCCCCCAGGCTCTCCGAACTCTGCCAACTTGCCCATGCCATCGACATGCACTATTGGGAGCGCAAGTCCGAGGTTAACCGCCAGGCGAAGCCTCCTCACAACACCTCCAAGACATCCGACAAAACCCACACCTTGTCCGCTGGCTCCCCCGGCACCTCCAAGGATTCCCAAGGGAAGTCCACCAGCACTTCCAATAACTCCAGAGCCTCCGCTTCTCCTAAACCAGACTTGTCATCCAAGCTCGGGGAAGACGGTAAGCTCACTGTGGCTGAATGCAAGTGCCACTTCGACAGTGACCTCTGCATGTTCTGTGGCCAAGCAGAACACAAGGCTAAGGAATGCCCAAAGTCTTCCTCCTGCTCAACCAAAGGCCGCGCCGCCACGACCGAAACTCCGGAAACCAAACCGGAGGCCTCCACCAAGGCAAAAAAATAGTCCGCGACCTCCGTGACTCTGCACGGACTGGAGGTTGCGTTGTCTCTTCCTGTGCACCCAAGGAGATCCAGCTCAACGCGTCCGCTCTCTCAACTCCAAAATCACTCCTACCCTCCGTCTCCCTAGTCTCCCAGAACATCCCTCCTTTCCCCGCATTAATAGACTCTGGCTCCTCTGATTCCTTCATAGATTCAACATTTGTGAAGAAGAACGGACTTTCAGCCTACTCCGTCCCTCCGCTATTCCTCCATTTGTTCGATGGCACCTCGAATTCCTCCGTGACTCAAGCCATTGACCTTTCCGTCCATTTTTTGACCGGTGATATCACTCCGACGACATTTTATGTCACTCTGCTGGATAGTTCTTGTTCTATTGTTCTAGGACACAACTGGCTCACCCGCTACAATCCATTGATTGATTGGGTTACAAGCAGTATCTCGTTCCGAGCATCCGAGCATCCCATGCTAGCAAAACTGAGCTCAACTCTGCAGCCCTCAGAACTCATTCCTCTGGCTGACTCTGACCCCAATTCACCACGTATCTATGACCGCAAGGCACCATCTATAGCGCTCATTAGTGCTCCTGCCTTTGCACTCGCCTGTCGTCTCGAGGGCTTAGTGCAGTTCACTCTGTCACTCCGCCCTCAGGAGAGCAATCTCTGCTCCGTTTCTGCCGACTCCAAACCAGTCGATCTCTCCGGAGTTCCTCCAGAGTATCACAATTTCGCAGATGTATTTAGCAAGGGGAAGGCATCCAAGCTCGCCCCGCACCGCGAATTTGACCTGAAGATTGAATTGGAAGAAGGAGCATCTCCACCAATAGGAACTACCTATTTCCTCTCCACATCCGAACTCGAATCCCTCCGAGTGTTTCTTGACAAACACCTCTCCATGGGATTTATCCGCCCGTCCAACTCCGCTCACGCTGCTCCAGTACTCTTTGTCCACAAGAAGGACGGTTCACTCTGCCTTTGTGTAGATTTCCACGGACTTAACAAGATCACGAAGAAGGACCGCTATCCACTCCCCCGCATCTCTGACCTCCTAGACGCTTCAAGCTGCGCTCGAATTTACACCAAGCTCAATCTCCGGCATGCATACCACCTAGTTCACAATGCCACCGGAGATGAGTGGAAGACATCCTTCCGGACACGCTATGGATCGTTTGAATGGCTTGTCATGCCATTTGGTCTCACCAATGCCCCTGCGGCTTTCCAGCAGTTCGTCAACTCCATCTTCACAGGTCTTCTCGACGTCTCCGTCATTGTCTATCTGGATGATATTCTCATCTTCTCTGAAGACCGCGCGAAACACGAAGAGCATGTCCAGGAAGTACTTCGGCGTCTCCGAAAACACAGACTTTATGCCAAACCCGAAAAATGCGAATTCCACACTGACTCCACCAAGTATCTTGGATATCAACTCTCTCCGACCAGACTTTCCATGTCTCCAGAAAAGGTGAAGGCCATCGTTGATTGGCCTGAACCCCGGAAGGTCTGAGATATACAGTCTTTCCTCGGATTCGCTAATTTCTACCAGAGATTCATCGCCGACTACTCTGGACTTGTCGTTCTGCTCACCCGCCTCACCCGAAAGGGTACTCCATGGAATTTCAATGACGCCTGTTGCTCCACTTTCCAGCGCCTCAAGGACACTTTCACCTCTGCCCCTATCCTATCCCATTGGATCCCCGACTCCCCTTTAATCATCGAGATAGATGCCTCTGACTATGCCATCGCCGGCATTCTTTCTATCCGATGTCCGGACAATGAAATCCGCCCTGTAGCTTTCTACTCCCATACCCTCTCCGCTCCTGAACTCAACTATGACACCCATGACAAGGAATTGCTTGCCATCCATGAGTCCTTCCAGACTTGGCGGCACTATCTTGAAGGCTCCGGAACTCCGATTGACGTAGTCATGGACCACAAGAACTTGGAATACTTCGCAACCACCAAACTCCTGACCTGGCGTCAAGCCCGGTGGTCGGAGTTCCTCTCGCAGTTCAACATGGTCATCCGCTTCCGCCCCGGATGCCTAGGTGCAAAACCCAACTCCCTCACTAGACACTGGGACATCTATCCCAAAAAGGGGGATAGAGACTATTCACTCGTAAACCCCCAGAACTTCTGACCCATATTTACCTGAGAACAGCTCGCGTCGTCCCTCAGGGCAACGATTTTAGCGACTCCGGTCCTCCGGGCCAGTATGCTGTTCGACATCGAGTCCCTTCACAGAAACATCCTGTCCGCACTTCCCTCCAATTCTTTAGCATCCGCCCATATGTCCAACTCCGAATCCTCCGACTCCTGCTGGACCGCAGACTCCGAAGGCTACCTCCATCTAGATAATCACATCTACGTCCCAGACACAGATGACCTCCACCTCCAAGTCCTTCGGTACAAACATGACCATCCGCTCTCCGGACACTTCGAATAGAACTGGACCTTAGAACTCATCCGTCGCGAATATACCTGGCCAGGCATCCGGACCTTTGTCAAAGACTATGTTTCCTCGTGTATAGCCTGCGCCTGCGCTAAGGTCCCCAGACACAAGCCCTACGGGCTCCTGAAACAACTCCCCATTCCAAAGAAGCCATGGAATTCGATCTCCATGGACTTCATTGAACAACTCCCTCCGTCCTCCAGACATACCGCTATCCTTGTAGTCGTGGACAGATTGTCCAAACAGTGCATTTTCATTCCAACCAACAACAAGGTAACATCTCTGGAGTTAGCAAAACTATTCCTGCTCCACGTATTCTCCAAACACAGAGTTCCCTTGCACATCACCTCCGATCGAGGCTCGGAGTTCGTCTCCCACTTCTTCCACTTACTCAGGAAAGCCTTAGATATCCGACTTCACTTCACCTCCGGATACCACCCGGAGGGTAATGGACAAACAGAGTGAATGAACCAGACCCTGGAATAGTACCTTCAGATTTATTGCAACTACCAGCAAAACAACTGGTTCGAGCTCCTGCCCCTCGTGGAGTTTGCCTACAACAATGCTCCAAACGCTACCACCGGTGTCTCTCCATTCTTTGCCAATAAAGGTTATCATCCGAACATCTCCGTCCATCCTGAACGTGACCTCACCTCCACCCGAGCCCAAGAATACTCCATCGACCTCGACTCCCTCCATAGCCTTCTCCGTGAAGAAATAGCCCTAGCACAGCAATGATATCAAGGACCCGCAGATGCCAAGTGAACTCCGGCACCGGACTTCAAAGTCGGTAGTTAGGTCTTCGTCAAGGCAAAATACTTCCGCTCCACGCGCCCCTCCAAGAAGCTCTCCGAGAAAAATCTAGGTCCTTATGAAATCATAGCTCAAGCCGGTGCTGTTTCGTTTACCCTCCGGCTCCCAGAGAACATGAAGTCCATGCATCCGGTCTTCCATGTTTCTCAACTAGAGCCTGCAACCCCTAATACCATTCCGAACCGTGCACAATCACCTCCGCCTCCAGTTGAGGTTGATGGTGAACCGGAATATAAGATATCAGAAATCCTTGACTCAAAGATAGATCGTAGGCGACGGAACTGCAAACTCTTATATTTGGTGTGGTGGTCTGGATATGAAGGGACTAATGAAGAAACTTCATGGTTACTTGCAACTGAACTAGGTCATGCCTCAGAACTTGTCACAGACTTCCATCTCTGGTACCCGGAGAAGCCCAGACCTTACTCCGCTTGACCCGAAAAAATTTGTTGACATTTGCAAGACTATCTACTACACTTCCTCGTCCTCGTCCTCTTCGTCCTCTTCCCCTTCTCCATCCTCCGCCATCACCCGCTCCAACTCTGCCCTTCCAGCTTCCGTCTCCTCCGCCGCCAACTCCTCCACCTCCGCCGCTCCGATCTCGTCATCCTCATCCCCGTCCTCCCCGTCTTCCTCGTCCTCCTCGCACTCATCGTTTGGGTAGACCTCACTCATCTTGAGGTCTACCAGTTGGGACACCATGATCGTGAGGCGATTGAGTCGCCCCTTGATCGCGTCCCAGTGGTCCCGGATCGCCGCCGTGATAATCTGGGTGCACTCTGCCATCTCCGACGCCCTCTCCGCTGTGTCCTCTTTGGACCTCGTTTTCTTCCAGGGTCGCTCCACCTCCTCCGCCTGCCACTTCCACTTTCTCGTCGGCTCCGTCCTCTCCTGGCCAGGCTGTTCACACCGTGCCTTCACGTTGTGGCACTCCACACACGATGTTGACTTCCTGGGACCGAGGGTGCAGTCCAGCCCCCGGTCCTCACACCTCCGGCACACTAGCACTGGCTCCGCTCGCCCCTTTCCCTTGCTGGAGCCTTGCTCCCTTGCCACCCGCTCTGCCTGCAGTCCGTTAGCCTTGTCCGTCCACACATCGGTGGACTTACCCTCCTCTGGGCCTCCGCCTCTGCCTCCACACGTCATCGTTCAGCCTCTTGCTCAGCTCTCCTCTGCTCCTCCTCCTTTTGCACCTTCGTCTGACGCCTCCGCTCCGCTGCCTTTGCATCCCATAGCTCGTCGCTGTCCTCAGCGCACTCCACCCGGCGCTCGTTGTCCCACTCCTGAATATCCACGTACTTGGACATGGTGGTACAGCACTGAGAGGTTAGTAGCGGAACACCCGGACTTTATACCTCACAGGAGATTTCCATGCTCTGCCCCGTTTTTTTTTAACTCCGTCAATCAACGGTATCACGTGAACCTCCAGGGCCTTCAAGGGTTCAGGCCTAAGAGGGGGATACTGTCATATCTGGGCCTCAAAGCCCAATTCTGGACACTCCGGACATACTCCGGTGTAACTCCAGACTTTTTTCTGCTTTTCTCTCTTGTTTACTTTGCCCGGACTGACATTAGTAAATTCCTATAACTTCCGTTTCTCATTTGCCTCCGTTCCCGTTCTTTCGAACTACATGTGCTTCATCCTTCAGTACTAGAACTACTCCAATGTCATTGCTCACTCAGAGCATGATCCTGAGGCTCTGACTCAGTAGAGCCAACACTTGACACTTCCGGTACATACTTCACTCCGACTCCGGACTTAGTCATCCGGTTTTCCCTTCGTATATAAACTCTGTAGTTTACTGCCTGTAGACCTCAGTTCGAATATTGACATAGACTATCAATGTAGACGACTGAGTCTACCTTCCTCTCGTTCTCCTGTGACCTTCGCTGAGGGCTTGACGCCCTCTCTCCTCTCTCCGACCCTCAGACCTCTGACCCTCAAATCTCTGACCCTCAGACCTCCAACCCTCAGATCTCCGAACCCCGGACCTCTGACCTCCGACCCTCCATTCAAAATACTGGGGCATGATTCCGGTGCAAGGGTGCACCACATAAAGTGAAGCCAACGCCCCGTTAGCCCCAACTCCAGAGTTCCGGAGTTGTACAGGAGTCTGTCCATTCAGTCTTAACACTGCACCAGTCTATTATCTCATTGAATCCCCCAATGCCCTCTACGAAGGGCCAAGTGGATGCCCCATTATCCTCACTTCCCCTACACGAGTCCTCCCTCTCATGCCTCCCCACACCAATCCAGTCACTGCCCCCAATACTATATGTTTTCAATGCCGCAATCGTGGTCATCTATACATCCACTGTTTGCAGTACTGCTGCGCATCTTGCCATGACTACACACCAGGACATTATTGTACTCAGTGCCTCTCCCTCCAGTGTGACTTTTGCTCAATGTGGGGACATTCTGCTCGCTACTGTCACTGATACCATTGCAGAAATTGCGATGAGTATGGACATCTCATAGATGATTGCCTCCATGTACCTCCTTCCACAGGAACTTCCTCCCTTGACAGGGTCTGAAAGGGTTCTACAGGTGCTTGAGTCAGGGACTCGAGTGTACGAAGGGGGTAATGTTATAGTTTTCTTTCTTCATCGTTGCCTCTTCCTCATATTGGCAGAATACCCCAGCATGTTTCCCATGTCGTCCTACTGTGTAGAAGGTATCCTTCTGCTTCTTTCCTCTTCCTCCTTCACCATCTCTATATTTCCACCTACTCCTCTCAGTTCCATGGCACGCCTGCTCTGATCCTCTTATTTCTCTTTCTATCTCATTCTGTGATGTTCCTTTCACTTAGTCAGTGTTTCGTCCATTTCTCCCATGTTCTATCATGTTCTACCTGCTTAGTCAAGGCTTTCACCTCTCCCTATTTAAAATGACCAGTACCACCATGTAAACCTCATATTTTATCTATGCAATTCCATGTAGTCTTTCGTCACTCCTCAGTCTGGACCGTCCATCTAGAAGATCTTAAGTCATTTGGCCTTCAACTCAAGGCAACTCACCAACCACTACTTGTGTAATTAAGATGGCACCTCTTTGTGAGTGCCCCATGCTAGTAGCAGCTCTCTGTCCTTGACTTCACACATAACAAGGTACTCTCTGGCACCATTTCTACAACAGCCTTCTGAATTGCATCAAAGATGAAATCTCACAAGTTGGCAAACCCCCCATGCTCTCCAAACTTCGCTAACTCACCCATGCCATCAACATGTGCTATTGAAAGCACAAGTTCGAGGTTAACTGTCAGGCAAAGTCTCCTCCCAACATCTCCAAAACATTTAACAAAACCCATACCTCGTCTGCTGGCTCCTCCAGTACCTCCAAGGATTCCCAAGGAAAGTCTGCCAGTAACTCTGGAGCCTCCACTTTTCCTAAACTGGACTTGTCATCCAAGCTTGGGAAGGACAGTAAGCTTACTGCAGCTGAATGCAAGCACTGCTTCGATGGCAATCTCTACATATTCTATGGCCAAGCAGGACACAAGGCTAAGGAATGCCCAAAGTCTTTATCTCGCTCAACCAAAGGCTGCATGGCAACAACTGAAACTCCAGAAACCAAACCAGAGGCTTTCACTGAGGCAAAAAAATAGTCCGTGATCTCCATGACTCCACATGGACTGGAGGTTACATTATCTCTTCCCATGTACCCAAGGAGATCTAACTCAACGCATCTGCTCTCTCAACTCCAAAATCACTCCTACCCTTCATCTTCCTAGTCTCCCAGAACATCCCTCCTTTCCCCACATTAATAGACTCTGGCTTCTCCGATTCCTTCATAGATTCTATATTTGTGAAGAAGAATGGACTTTCAGCCTACTTTGTTCCTCTGCTATCCCTCCGTTTGTTTGATGGCACCTCGAATTCCTCCATGACTCAAGCCATTGACCTCTCTGTCCATTTTCTAACCAGTGATATCCTGATGACATTTTATATCACTCCACTAGATGGTTCTTGTTTTATTGTTCTAGGACACAACTGGCTCACCTGCTACCATCCAATGATTGATTGGGTTATGAGCAGTATCTCATTCTGAGCATCTGAGCATCCCATGCTAGCAAACCTAAGCTCAACTCCACAGCCCTTGGAACTCATTTCTTCGGCTAACTCTGACCCTGATTTACTGCGTACCTATGACTGCAAGGCATCATCTATTGCACTCATTAGTGCTCCTGCCTTCACACTTGCCTGTCATCTTGAGGGCTCAGTGCAGTTTACTCTATCACTTTGCCCATAGGAGAGCAATCTTCACTCTATCTCTACCAACTCCAAACCAGTCAATCTCTCTGGAGTTCCTCCAGAGTATTATGATTTTGCAGATGTATTCAGCAAGGGCAAGGCATCCAAGCTTGCCTTGCACTGCAATTTTGACCTAAAGATCAAATTGGAAAAAGGAGCATCTCTGCCAATAGGTACTATCTATTCCCTCTTCACATCCAAACTCAAATCCCTTCAAGTGTTTCTTGATGAATACCTCTCCATGGAATTTATCTGCCTGTCCAACTCTGCTTATGCTGCTCCAGTACTCTTCGTCCACAAGAAGAATGGTTCACTCTGCCTTTGTGTAGATTTCCATGAACTTAACAAGATCATGAAGAAGGATCACTATCCACTTCCCTGCATCTCCGACCTCCTTGATGCTCCAAGCCACACCCAGATTTATACCAAGCTCGATTTCCAGTATACCTATCATCTAGTCTGCATCACTGCTGGAGATGAGTGGAAAACATCCTTCCAGACATGCTATGGATTGTTTAAATGGCTTGTCATGCCATTTGATCTCACCAATGCCCCTGCAGCTTTCCAGCAGTTCATCAACTCCATTTTCACAGATCTCCTTAATGTCTTTATCATTATCTATCTGGACAATATCCTCATTTTCTCTAAAGACTGCACAAAACATGAAGAGCATGTCCGGGAAGTACTCCAGTGTCTCTGAAAACATGGACTTTATGCCAAACCTGAGAAATGCAAATTCCACACTGACTCCACCAAGTATCTTGGATATTAACTCTCTTCGACCAGATTTTCCATGTTCTTAGAAAAGGTAAAGGCCATTGTTGATTGGCCTGAATCCCAGAAGGTCTGAGATATACAGTCTTTCCTTGGATTTGCTAATTACTACTGGAGATTCATCATCAACTTGTTAAGAGTGAACTGATGAAGTCCTGTGCAACTCCGGAACTCCGGAGTTGAGGCAAATGGGGCGTTGGCTTCACCTTATGTGGTGCACCCTTGTACCGGAATCGTGCCCCAGTATTTCGAACGGAGGGTCGGAGGTTGGAGGTCCGGGGTCCGGAGGTCTGAGGGTCGGAGATCTGAGAGTCGGAGGTCTGAGGGTCAGAGGTCTGAGAGTTGGAGGTCTGAGGGTCGGAGGTCTGAGGGTTGGAGGTCTGAGGGTTGGAGGGAGGAGAGAGGGTATCAAGCCCTCAACGAAGGTCACAGGAGAACGAGAGGAAGATAGACTCGATTGTTTACATTGATAGTCTTTGTCGTTATTCGAACTGAGGTCTACAGGCAGTAAACTACAGAGTTTATATACGGAGGGAAAACTGGATGACTAAGTCCGGAGTCGGAATGAAGTATGTACCGGAAGTGTCAAGTGTTGGCTCTACTGAGTCAGAGCCTCAGGATCATGCTCCGAGTGAGCAATGACATCGGAGTAGTTCTAATACCGAAGGATAAAGCATATATAGTTCGGAAGAATGGGAATGGAGGCAAAATGAGAAACGGAAGTCATAGGAATTTACTAATGTTAGTCCGGGCAAAGTAAACAAGAGAGGAAAGCGGAAAAGAGTCCGGAGTTGTGCCGGAGTATGTCCAGAGTGTCTGGAATTGGGCTTTGAGGCCCGGATATGACATTGAGACAGACACCTCTAACTATGCCATTGCTGGCATTCTTTCCATCCGATGTCCAGATGATGAAATCTGCCTTGAAGCTTTCTACTCTCGCACTCTCTCCACTCCCAAACTCAACTATGACACCCATGACAAGGAATTGCTTGCCATCCATGAGTCCTTCCGGACTTGGCAGCACTACCTTGAAGGCTCTGGAACTTCAATTGATGTAGTCATGGACCACAAGAACTTGGAATACTTTACAATCACCAAACTCCTAACCTGGCATCAAGCCCAGTGGTCAGAGTTTCTCTTGCAGTTCAATATGGTCATCCACTTCTGCCCTGGACACCTGGGTGCAAAATCTGACTTCCTCACTAGATGCTGGGATGTCTATCCCAAAGAGGGGGATAGGGACTATGTACTCGTAAACCCCTAGAACTTCCATCCCATATTCACCCAAGAATAGCTCGCATTGTTCCTCAGGGCAATGATATTAGTGACTCCAGTCCTCCAGGCCAGTATGCTGTTTGACATTGAGTCCCTTCACAGAAGCATCCTGTTTGTGCTCCCTTCTGATCCCTTAGCATTTGTCCACATGCCTGACTTCAAATCCTCTGACTTCTGCTGGACTGTAGACTCTGAAGGCTTCCTCTGTCTAGATAATCACATCTATGTCCTAGATGCAGATGACCTCCACCTCTGAGTCCTCCAGTACAAACATGACCATCTACTCTTTAGACACTTTGGACAAAACTGGACCTTAGAGCTCATCCACCATGAATATACTTGGCTAGGCATCCAGACCTTTGTCAAAGACTATGTGTAGCCTGCACCTGTGCTAAGGTCCCCAGACATAAGCCCTATGGGCTCCTGAAACAACTCCCCATTCTGGAGAAGCCATGGAATTCAATCTCCATGGACTTCATTGAATAACTCCCTCTATCCTCTGAATATACCACCATCCTTGTAGTCGTGGACAGATTGTCCAAACAGTGTATTTTCATTCTGACTGATGACAAGGTGACATCTTCTGAGTTAGCAAAACTATTCCTGTTCCATGTATTCTCCAAGCATGGAGTTCCCTCACACATCACCTCCAATCAAGGCTTGGAGTTCATCTCTTATTTCTTCCACTCACTTGGGAAAGCCTTAGATATTCAACTCCACTTTACCTCCAGATACCACCTGGAGGGTGATAGACAAATAGAGCAAATGAACCAGACCCTGGAATAGTACCTTCAGATTTATTGCAACTACCAGCAAGATAACTGGTCCGAACTCCTGCCCCTCGTGGAGTTTACCTACAACAACACTTTGAATGCTACCACTGGTGTCTTCCTGTTCTTCACCAATAAAGGTTATCATCCGAACATCTCTGTCCATCCTGAATGTGACCTCACCTCTGTCCAAGCCCAAGAAAACTCCATCAACCTTGACTCCCTCCACAGCCTCCTCTGTGATGAAATAGCCCTAGCCCAGCAATGATATCAAGGATCTGAAGACACCAAGCAAACTCCAGCACCAGACTTTAAGGTCGGTAGCCAGGTTTTCATCAAGGCAAAATACTTCTACTCCACACATCCCTCCAAGAAGCTCTCCAAGAAAAATCTAGGTCCTTATGAAATCATAGCTCAAGTCAGTGCTGTTTCGTTTACCCTCTGGCTCCCGGAGAACATGAAGTCCATGCATCTGGTCTTCCATGTTTCTCAACTAGAGCTCGCAACCCCTAATACCATTCTGAACTGCACACAATCACCTCTGCCTCCAGTTGAGATTGATGGTGAACTGGAATATGAGATATCAGAAATCCTTGACTCAAAGATAGATCATAGGCGACAGAACTGCAAACTTCTATACTTGGTCTGGTAATCCAGATATGAAGGAACAGATGAGGAAAGTTCATGGTTACTTGCGACTGAACTAGGGCATGCATTGGAACTTATCACAGACTTCCATCTCTGGTACCTAGAGAAGCCCAGACCTTACTTTGCTTGACCTGTCAAAAATGTTAACATTTGCAAGACTATCTACTACATGTTCCCATCCTTGCCCTCTTTGTCCTCTTCCCCTTCTCTGTCCTCCACCATCATCTGTGCCAACTCTGCTCTTCCTCCTCCATTGCCAACTCCCCCACCTCCACTGCTCCAATCTCATTGTCCTTGTCTTTCTCCCAGTCTTCCTCATTCTCCTCACACTCATCATTTGAGTAGACCTCACTTGTCTTGAGATCCACCAGTTGGGATACCATGATCGTGAGACAATCGAGTTGCCCCTTGATCACATCCCAATGGTCTCGGATTGTCACTGTGATAATCTGGGTACACTCCACCATCTTCAATGCCCTCTCCAAACCATCTCCCTTAGATCTCATTTTCTTCCAAGGTTGCTCTGCCTTCTCCGCATGCTGCTTCTGCTTTCTTGTTGGCTTCGTCCTCTTCTGGCCAGGCCATTCATACCTCGTCTTCATGTTGCAGCACTTCACACACGCTGTTGACTTTCCAGGACCGAGGGTGCAGTCCAGCCCCCAGTTCTCATATCTCTGGCACACTAGCACCAGCTCCGTGTGCCCCTTTCCCTTGCTAGAGCCTTGCTCCCTTGCTATCTGCTCCACCTGTAGTCTATTAGTCCTGTCCACTCATGCATTGGCAGACTTACCCTCCTTTGGGCCTTTGTCTCTGCCTCTGCATATCATTGTCCAGTCTCCTGCTCTGCCTTCCTCCAGACTTCCTTCTCTGCTCTCCTCTGCTCCTCCTTCTTTCATGTCTTCATCTGATGCCTCTGCTTTGCCACCTTTGCATCCCATAGCTCGTCCTCATCCTCAACATACTCTGCCAGGCACTTGTCATCCCACTCCTTGATGTTGATATACTTGGACATGGTAGTACAGTACTGAGAGGTCCATAGTGGAATACCCGGACTTTATACCTCACAGGAGATTTCTGCACTCTGCTCTGTTTTTTCAGCTCTGTCAATCAATGGTATCATGTGAACCTCAAGGGCCTTCAAGGGTTCAGGCCTAAGAGGGGGATACTGTCATGTCCTGGGCTTCAAAAGCCAACTCTGGATCTTCTGGACGAACACCAGTATAACTCTGGACTATTTCCTGTCTTTTGCTCCATTCATTTCTTCCAGACTTATATTAGTAAATTCCTATGACTTTCATTTCTCATTTGCCTCTATTCCTGTTCCTCTGGACTACTCATATTTCCTTACACTTCATTCTTTGGTATTAGAACTACTCCAATGTCATTGCTCACTCAGAGCATGATCCTGAGGCTCCGACTCAGTAGAGCCAACACTTGACACTTCTGGTATATACTTCACTCTGACTCTGAACTTAGTTATCCAGTTTTTATTAAACTCTGTAGTCTACTATCTATAGATCTCAGTTCGAATATCAACATTGATGACCAACTCCTGATCCTCTCCCTGTGACCCCTTCTGAGGGCTTGACGTCCTCCCTTTGACCTCTGACCCTTTGACCTCTGACCTTCTGACCTCTGGCCCTCTGATCTCAGGTCCTCCAATCTCCAACCTCCAATCCCTCCACTTGAAATCCTGGGGCACGATTTCATGCAAGGGCACACCACACAAGGTGAAGCCAACGCCCCATTTGCCTTAACCCTGGAGTTCTGGAGTTGTGCAGGAGTCTGTCCATTCAGTCCTAACACAAAGCTAGTGCTGGTATGCCAGAGGTGTGAGGACTGGGGGCTGGAATACACCCTTAGTCCAGGGAAGTCAATGTCATGTGTGGAATGCTACAATGTGAAGGCATGGTATAAATGGCCCAGGCAGGAGAGAATGAAGCTGAAGTGAAAGTGGAAACAGTAAGTGGAGGAGATAGAGCAACCTTAGAAAAAAACAAGGTCTGAAGAGAAAGGATCAGAGAGGGCATCGATGATGGCAGAGTATGCCTGGATTATTACAGTGGCAATCCAGGACCACTGGAATATAATCAAGGGGCGACTTGATTGCCTCACATCCAGGGTGTCATAGTTGGTGAACCTCAAGATGACTGTGATCTACCCAAATAATGAGTATGAAGAGGATGAGGAGGATGAGGAAGAAGGGGAGAAAGATGAGGATGATGAGATCAGAGCAGTGGAGGTGAAGGAGTTGGCAACAAAGGAGAGAGAAGCCAAAAGAGTGGAGTTGGTATAGATGATGACAGAGAATGGAGAAGGGGAAGAGGACAAAGAGGGTGAGAATAGGAACATGTAGTAGGTAGTCTTGCAAATGTTGATGATTTTGATAGGTCAAGTGAAGTGAGGTCTGGGCTTCTTTGGGTACCAGAGATGGAAGTTCATGATCAATTCTAAAGCATGACCTAGTTCAGTTGCAAGTAACCATGAACTTTTCTCATCTGTTCCTTTATATTCAGATCACCATATCAAGTATAGGAGTTTGCAATTCCATTGTCTATGATCTATCTTTGAGTCAAGGATTTCTGATATCTCATATTCCAGTTTACCATCAACCTCAACTGGAGGTGGAGGTGATTGTGTGTGATTCAGAATGGTATTAGGGGTTGTGGGCTCTAGTTGAGAAACATGGAAGACCAGATGCAGACTTCATGTTCTCTGGGAGCTAAAGGGTGAACAAAACAGTCCCAGCTTGAGCTATGATTTCATAAGGATCTAAGTTCTTTTCAGGAGCTTCTTAGAGGGGTGCATGGAGTAGAAGTATTTTGCCTTGACGAAAATCTGACTACTAACTTTGAAGTCCAGTGCTAGAGTTTGCTTGGCATCTGCAGATTCTTGATATTGTTGCTAAGCTAGGGCTATTTTTTCATAGAGGAGGCTATGGAGGAAGTTGGGGTCAATGGAGTATTCTTGGGCTCAGGCAGAGATGAGGTCATGTTTAGGATGGATGGAAATGCTTGAATAATAACTTTTATTGGCGAAGAATAGAAAGACACTGGTGATAGCATTTGAAGCATTGTTATAAGCAAACTCCATGAGGGGTAGGAGTTTGAACCAGTTGTCTTGCTGGTAGTTGCAATAAATCCAAAGGTACTATTCCAGGGTCTAGTTCATTCACTCTGTCTGTCCATCACCTTCCAGGTGGTAACCAGAGGTAAAGTGAATTCAAATGTCTAAGGCTTTCCCAAGTAAGTAGAAGAAGTGGGAGACAAACTCCAAGCCTCAATCGGAGGTAATGTGTGAGAGAACTCCATGTTTGGAGAATATGTGGAGCAGAAAGAGTTTTGCTAACTCTGGAGATATCACCTTGTTGTCAGTTGGGATGAAGATGCACTATTTGGACAATTTGTCCATGACTACAAGGATGGTGGTATGTCCAGAGGATAGAGGAAGTTGTTCAATAAATTTATAGAGATTGAATTCCATGGCCTCTTTGGAATGGGGAGTTGTTTCAGAAGCCCATAGGGCTTATGTCTGGGAACCTTAGCATGGGCACAGGCTATACATGAAGAAATATAGTCTTTAATGAAGGTCCAGATGCCTGGCCAAGTATAATCACAATAGATAAGCTCTAAGATCTAGTTCTATCCAAAGTGTTTGGAGAGCAGATGATCATGTTTGTATCAAAGGACTCGGAGGCGAAGATCATCTGCATCTGGGATATAGATGTGATTGTCTAGATGGAGGAAGCCTTTGGAGTCTATGATCCAGTGGAAGTTGGGGGGTTTGAAGTCGGACATGTGAATAGATACTAAGTGTTATATCCAGGCCTCAAAGCCCAATTCCAGACACTCCGGACATACTCCGGCACAACTCCGGACTCTTTTCCGCTTTCCTCTCTTGTTCACTTTGCCCGGACTGACATTAGTAAATTCCTATGACTTCCATTTCTCATTTTGCCTCCATTCCCATTTTTCTGAACTACATATGCTTCATCCTTCGATACTACAACTACTTCGATGTCATTGCTCACTCGGAGCATGATCCTGAGGCTCCGACTCAGTAGAGCCAACACTTGACACTTCCGGTACATACTTCATTCCAACTCCGGACTTAGTCATCCAGTTTTCCCTCTGTATATAAACTCTGTAGTTTACTGCCTGTAGACCTCAGTTCGAATATCAACATTGACGACCAACTCCTGATCCTTTCCCCGTGACCCCTCTGAGGGCTTGACGTCCTCTCTTTGACCTCCGACCCTCTGACCTCTGACCTCTGACCTTCTGACCTCTGGCCCTCTGACCTCTGGTCCTCCAACCTCCGACCTCCGACCCTTCGCCCAAAATTCCGGGGCACGATTCCGTTGCAAGGGCGCACCACATAAGGTGAAGCCAACGCCCTGTTCGCCCCAACTCCAGAGTTCCGGAGTTGTACAGGAGTTCATCCGTTCAGTCTTAACACTAAGGGATCAAAGGGAAGTGTGGATAGGATGTTTCTGTGAAGGGACTCAATGTCAAACAATGTGCTAGCCTGGAGGACTGGAGTAGCTAAAATCATTGCCCTGAGGGATAACACAAGCTATTCTTGGGTAAATATGAAATAGAAATTCTGGGGGTTTATGAGTACATAGTCCCTATTCCCCTCTTTGGGATAGACATCCCAGCATCTAGTGAGGGAGTTGGGTTTGGCATCTAGGCATCTGGGGAGGAAGTGAATGACCATATTGAACTATGAGAGAAACTCCGACCACCAGGCTTGACACTAGGTCAGGAGTTTGGTGGTTGCAAAGTATTCCAAGTTCTTGTGGTCTGTGACTACGTCAATTGGAGTTCCAGAGCCTTCAAGGTAATGTTGCTAAGTCTAGAAGAACTCATGGATGGCTAGCAATTCCTTGTCATGGGTATCATAGTTGAGTTCAGAAGTAGAAAGAGTATAGAAGTAAAAAGCTATGGGGTAGATTTCACCATCTAGACATTGGATGGAGAGAATGCCAGCAATGGCATAGTCAGAGGTATCTGTCTTGATGATCAAAGGGAAGTTGGGGATCCAATGGGATAGAATGGGAATAGAGATGAAAGTATCCTTAAGGTACTGGAAAGTGGAGTGACAGGCATTATCAAAATTCCATGGAGTACCCTTTTGGGTGAGGTGGGTGAGTGAAATGACAAGTTTGGAGTAGTCGGTGATGAATCTCCAGTAGAAATTAGCGAATCCAAGGAAAGACTATATATCTCTAACTGTTAAACTTTAGGCTAGATGGGCAGAGAGAACTCCAGGTATAACTACAGAACTCCAGAGTTTGGTCAGAGGAATGGGACTTCGGCTTCACCTTATGTGGTGTGCCCTTGCAAGGGATTCATGTCCTGGATTTACAGACAGAAGGTTGGAGGTTAGAGATATATCGGAGCTTAAGTCGTGTGACAACTTAAGGAGTTTGATTAGGAGAACCTTAAGTTCTGGAGGGGTAGTTATCTCAATATTCGAACTGAGAAGATATGGTATAAAGTACAGAGTTTATATATGGAGGGGAATCGGATGACTAAGTCAAGAATCGGAAGAAAGTATATACTAGAGGGGTTGGAGGGAAAATGATTCCGGAGTGCAGCCTTGGAGCTATACTCCTAGGCAAGCACTGGAATCTAAGTGAGAAATGGAATGTAAGGAGATGAGTAATCAACAGAGTCATGGTAAATTAATAATGTATGGGTCTGAGTGTATTAACTACAAAGGAAACATGAAATGGTCCAGAGTTACATTGGAGTAGACCCGGAATGTCCAGAGTTGGACTCTGGAGTTCCAGGATATGACAGTATCCCCCTCTTAGGCCTGAACCCTTGAAGGCCATTGAGGGTCATGTGATACTGTTGATTTGCAGGACTAAAAATAAAAAGAAAAACAGAGCATGGATAACAAGATGATGGAGATCTACCTGAATGATGAAAATGTTAAACTTTAAGTCGGATGGATGGAGAGAACTCTGGGTATAACTGCAGAACTCCGGAGTTTGGTCGGAGGGGTGGGACTTCGGCTTCACCTTATGTGGTGCACCCTTGCAAAGGATCCGTGTCCCATATTTATGGACAGTGGGTCAGAGATCGGAGATATATTGAAGCTTAAGTCATGCAACGACTTAAGGAGTTTGATCGGGAGAACCTCAAGTTCTGGAGGGATAGTTATCTCAATATTCGAACTGAGGAGATATGGTACAAAATACGGAGTTTATATACAGAGGGGAATCAGATGACTAAGTCCGGAATCGGAAGAAAGTATATACTGGAGGGGTCAGAGGGAAAATGATTCCGGAGTGCAGCCTTGAAGCTGTGCTCCTAGGTGAGCACTGGTATCTAAGCGAGAAATGGAATGTAAGGAGATAAGTAATCAACAGAGTCATGGTAAGTTAATAATATATGGGTCCGAGTATATTAACTATAAAGGAAATGCGAAATGGTCCAGAGTTACATCGGAGTAGACCTGGAAGGTCCAGAGTTGGACTCTGGAGTTCCGGGATATGACAGAAAACAAGTACAGGTTGGAGAAGTCAGAGTTGGAGTCAGATGAGGGAATCAGAGAGGCAGAGGTTGGAAGCAGGAGGGAGTAGAAGTGATGATGGTGGAGCATGAGGATGAGGACAAAGGAATCAAGTGGGATGAGGTTTGGGCCTTTCTGGGTACTGGAGATGGAAGTCTGATATGAGTTCTAAAGCATGATCTAATTCTATTGCTAGCAACCATGAAGTTTTCTCATCAGTCCCTTCATATCCAGACCACTGGACAAGGTACAGGAGTTTGCAATTCTGTTTTCTTCAATCTACCTTTGAATTGAGAATCTCTGTGATTTCATATTCCAGTTTGCCATCAACCTCAACTGGAGGCAGAGGTGACTGTGTGTGGTTTGGAATGATATTTGGAATGAAGGGCTTTAACTGAGAGACATGGAAGACCAGATGCACGGACTTCATGTTCTCTGGGAGCCAGAGGGTGAATAAGAGGGAGTCTGCTTGAGCAATGATTTCATAAGGACCCAAGTTCTTTTCAGAGAGTTTCTTAGAGGGTCGGGTGGAGTGAAAATACTTTGCTTTGATGAAGACCTGGTCATCAACTTTGAAGTCTGGTGCTGGAGTTTGTTTAGCATCCGCAGGTCCTTGATAACGCTACTGAGTGAGGGCCATCTCTTCTCAGAGGAGGTTGTGAAGGGAATTAAGGTCAACGGAGTATTCTCAGGCTTGGGTGGAGGTGAGGTTGCATTTGGGATGGACAGAAATATTGGGATGATACTCTTTGTTGGCGAAGAATAGTAAGACACCGGTTGTAGCATTGGGAGCATTGTTGTATGAAAACTCCATGAGGGGCAGGAGTTCAGACCAGTTGTCCTGCTGGTAGTTGCAGTAGATCCAGAGGTACTGTTCCAGTGTCTGGTTTATCCATTCTGTCTGTCTGTCACCCTCCAGATGGTAACTGGAGGTGAAGTGAAGCCAGATGTCAAGTGTCTTGCTGAGTGACTGGAAGAAATGGGAGACAAACTCCAAGCCTTGATCAGAGGTGATGTGTGAGGAAATTCCATGCTTGGAGAAAACATGGAGCAGGAATAATTTTGCTAGTTCCGGGGATGTCACCTTGTTATTGGTCAGAATAAAAATGCATTGTTTGGACAATCTGTCCATGATGACTAAGATGGCGGTATGTCCAAAGGATAAGGGGAGTTATTCAATGAAGTCCATGGAGATTGAGTTCCATGGCTTCTCTGGAATTGGGAGCTGCTTCAGGAGCCCATAGAGCTTATGTCTAGGGACCTTGGCACAGGCACAAGCTGTATAGGATGAAATATAGTTCTTGACAAAGGTCCAGATGCCCAGCCAGGTGTATTCGTGGCAGATGAGTTCCAATGTCCAGTTTTGTCCAAAATGATTGGAGAGCAGGTGGTCATGCTTGTACCAGAGGACTTAGAGGTGAAGATTGTCAGTGTCAGGGACATAGATGCAATCATCTAGGCATAAAAAGCCTTCGGAGTCGATGGTCCAGCAAGAGTCGGGGAGTTCGGAGGTGGACATATAGATGGAGGCGATAGAGTCAGAGGGGAGAGTAGATAGGATGTCATTGTGTAGGGATTCAATGTAAAACAATGTACTGGCCTGGAGGACTGGAGTTGCTAAAATCATTGCCCTGAGGGATGATGCGAGTTGTTCTTGAGTAAAGATTAGTCGGAGGTTATGCAGATTTACTTGCATGTAGTCCCTATCTCCCTCTTTGGGGTAGACATCCCAGCATCTAGTAAGGGAATCAGGTTTTGCACCCAGGTATCCAGGATGGAAGTGGATGACCATGTTGAATTGCGAGAGAAACTCTAACCACCAGGCTTGATGCCAGGTCAGGAGTTTGGTGGTTGTGAAATATTCTAGGTTCTTATGGTTTGTAACTACATTGATCAGAGTTTCGGAGCCCTCAAGATAGTGCCACCAAGTCTGGAAGGACTTGTGGATGGCTAGCAATTTCTTATCATGGATATCATAGTTGAGTTCCAGAGCAGAAAGAGTGTGGGAGTAAAAAGCAATGGGATGGACTTCACTATTTGGACATTGGATGGAAAGAATGCCAGTGATGGCATAGTTGGATGCATCTGTCTCGACAATTAGGGGGGTATTGGGGACCCAATGGCTGAGGATGGGAGCGGAGATGAAAGCATCTTTGAGGCACTGGAAAGTGGAGCGACAGGCATCATTGAAATTCCACAGAGTGCCTTTGCGAGTCAGGTGAGTGAGTGGAACAACAAGTCCAGAGTAATCGGTGATGAATTGCCAGTAGAAGTTTGTGAATCCTAGAAAGGACTGGATGTCCCAGACTTTCCAGGGTTCAGGCCATTCAACAATAGCCTTTATCTTTTTGGGAAACATGGAAAGTCTGGTTGGAGAAAGCTGGTATCTGAGATACTCAGTGAAATTAGTATGGAATTTGCATTTCTCAGGCTTGGTGTAAAGTCCATGTTTTTAGAGATGCTGGAGTACTTCCTGGATGTGCTCTTTGTGTCTTGCATGGTCTTTGGAGAAGATAAGGATGTCATCCAGATAGATAATAACAGAGATATCAAGAAGATCTGCAAAGATGGAATTTATAAACCACTGGAAAGCTGCAGGGGCATTGATAAGACCAAATGGCATTACTAGCCATTCATATGATCCATAGCACATTCAGAAAGATGTTTTCCACTCATCTCTGGCAGCAATGCAGACCAGGTGGTATGCATGCCGGAGATCGAGCTTTGTATAGATCTTGGCATGGCTTGGAGTGTCTAGGAGGTTGGAAATGCGAGGGAGTGGGTAGCAGTCTTTCTTCGTGATCTTGTTGAGTCCACAAAAGTCTATGCAGAGATGGAGTAAACCATCCTTCTTGCAGACAAAGAGTACCAGGGTAGTGTAAGCGAAGGAGGAAGGGCAGATAAAGCCCATGGAGAGATGTTTGTCAAGGAACACTTGAAGGAACTCAAGTTTGGATGGGAAAAGAGAATATGTGGTGCCTATTGGAGGGAATGCTCCTTCTTCCAAATCAATCTTTAGATCAAATTTGTGATATAGGGCAAGTTTGGATGCTTTGCTCTTGCTGAACACATCCACGAAGTCCTGATACTCCGGAGGGACTCTGGAGAGATCGACTGGGTCAGAGATGGCGGAGGTGGAACAGAGGTTGCTTTCCTGAGGGCAAAGTGTCAGTGCGAACTGTATGGAGCCCTCAAGGTGGCAGGCAAGTGTGAAGGTGGGAGCACTGATAAGTGCAATGGGCAGTATCTTGCAATTGAAGAGATGTAGTGAATTGGTGGGGATGGAGTCAGCCAAAGGAGTGAATTCCGGAGACTGCAGAGATAAGCTTGGGGGTACTGGCAAGGAGTGCTCAAGTGCTCAGAATGATATACTGCTTAAAACCCAGTCAATCAATGGATTGTAGCAGGTGAGCCAATTGTGTCCTAGAACAAGTGAATAAGAACCATCCAGCAAGGTGATGTAGAATGTTGTCAGAGTGATGTTACTGGTTGGAAAGTAGACAGAGAGGTCAATGGCTTGAGTGATGGTGGAATTTAAGGTTCCGTCGAACAAACAGAGGGAAAGCAGAGGGACAGGATAGGTTGAAAGTCCATTTATATTGACAAAATTCATATCTATAAAACAATTGGAGGAACTGGAGTCTATCAACATGGGAAAGAGAGGAATTTTGCATGTGGCTAGGGAAATGGGGGGCATAAGTGATTTCAGATCTAAGAGAGTGGATGCATTGAGTTGAAGCTCCTTTGATGCACAGGGAGAATCAACACAACCTCTAGTCTGTGTGGAGTCACAGAGGTTGCAGACTATTTTTTTGCCTCAGCAGAGGCCTCTGGTTTGGTTTCCAGAGTTTTGGTCTTGGTGATATAGCCTTTGGCTGCATGGGATGTAGACTTTGTGCATTCATTGGCCTTAAGCCCTACTAGACTGCAGAACATACAGAGATTATTGTCAAAATGGTACTTGCGCTTAGCCACTATGAGCTTTCCATCCTTTCCAAGCTTGGATAATAAGTCTGGCTTGGGAGGAGTGGATGCTCTGGAGTTGTTGGAAGCACTGGTGGACTTCCCTTGGGACTCCTTAGGGAAGCTGGAGAATAAGGCAGAGGAGTTATCAGACGTCTTGGGAGAGTTGCTAGAAGGCTTTGCCTATTGGCTAACCTCTGATTTGTGCTCCCAATAATGAGCATCGATGGCATGAGTGAGTTGGTGAAGTTCAGAGAGGGTGGGGGGTTTACCTATGTGTGATATCTCATCCTTGATGCAGTCCAGGAGACCATTATAGAAATGGTGCCAAAGAGCATCTTCTCCATATCCCCGGACTTGGGATGTGATTCTGTTAAACTCTACAACATATTTGTTAATCCTTTGGCCATCTTTCATCATTAAGTGGTCCAACTAGTGCTCCGCATCTCCAATGGGATCATGTGGTCCGAAATTGGTCTGGAGCTCTAGAACAAACTCCTTGTAGTCATCTATTCAGATGGGGTGTAGTGCCAGATCTTTCATCTGGAGGAGGTCCGGTTCGAACCATTCCAGGGCCATACCTTTGAGGTATGACTGGGCAAAAGTGACCTTAGCACAGTTGGAGGCGAAGGCTTTTGGGCAATCTTGGAAATTTAGTTCGCATTGGACTAGAAAGACCCAGAGTTTATGGGAGTCTGTCCCATCAAACTAGTCTGGTTCTCAGACTTTGGTTCACTGTGAAGATTCAAAGAATTTCTTCTGGAAGAATGGGCAAGGACCTGGATGGTGCTTGCCAGGTTGGTAAGCATGTCTCATGGGATGCGTTCTTCATCATCATCAGATTTGGGGTTGAGGTCATTCCCTGGGAAGTCAGAGTTGTCAGAGGGGTCATCTCTAGACTCGTCTGGGCCTCCTGGGTTGCCTCAGTTACTAGGGATATGGAAGCTAGAGGGTTTATCTTCATTATTCAGCTCCTCAATGCATGCTCCAGGAGTAGGGGATTGTGGAGGGGTGCATGCCTGTGATGTGGAAGAGGTGTTGTATCGAGTGGAGAAGCTGTGGAATTGTTTGACAAGATCTAGACCTTGGCGGCTACTGCCAAAGGCATTGAGTGGGTTGAAGTGGGGGGAAGTGGGGAGGTTGGCAATTGCTCTGGTGCACAATCTGGTGATGTGGGTAACATTAGTAGTCATAGCTGGATCCAATGCAAGAGGGAGTTTGAATACACTATTAAACTTTAGGCCAGATGGGCAGAGAGAACTCCAGGTATAACTGCAGAACTCCAGAGTTTGGTTAGAGGGGTAGGACTTCGGCTTTACCTTATGTGATGTGCCCTTGCAAGGGATCTGTGTCCTGGATTTACAGACAGAAGGTCAGAGATCAGAGATATATTGGAGCTTAAGTTGTGCAATGACTTAAGGAGTTTGATCAGGAGAACCTCAAGTTCTGGAGGGGTAGTTATCTCAATATTCGAACTGAGGAGATATGGTACAAAGTACAGAGTTTATATACGGAGGGGAATTGGATGACTAAGTCCAGAATTGAAAGAAAGTATGTACCAGAGGGGTTGGAGAGAAAATGATTCCGGAGTACAGCCTTGGAGCTGTGCTTCTAGGCGAGCACTGGTATCTAAGTGAGAAATGGAATATAAGGAGATAAGTAATCAATGGAGTCATGGTAAATTAATAATGTATAGGTCCAAGTATATTAACTACAAAGGAAATGTGAAACGGTCCAGAGTTACATTGAAGTAGACCTGGAATGTCTGGAGTTGGACTCTGGAGTTCCGGGATATGACACAGACCCTCCATGGTTCAGGCCAATCAACAATGGTCTTCATCTTTTCTGGGAACATGGAGAGTCTGGTCAAAGAGAGTCGATATCTGAGATATTTGGTGGAGTTGGTATGGAATTTGCATTTCTTAGGCTTGGCATAAAGTCCATGTTTTTAGAGACATCAGAGTACTTCCCAGACATGCTCTTCATGCTTTGTGCAGTCTTCAGAGAAGATGAGGATATTGTCCAAATAGACAATAATGGAGACATCGAGAAGATCTACAAAGATGGAGTTGATAAACCACTGGAAAGCTGCAGGGGCATTGGTAAGACCAAATGGCATGACAAACCATTCAAATGATCTGTAGCACATCCAGAAGGATGTTTTCCATTTATCTCTGGCAGCAATGTGGACTAGATGGTATGCATGCCAGAGATCAAGCTTGATGTAAATCTGAGCACAACTTGAAGCATCTAGGAGATCAGAGATGGGGAGTAAATAGCAGTCCTTCTTCATGATCTTGTTAAGTCTGTGGAAATCTACACAAAGGTGGAGTGAACCATCCTTCTTGTGGACAAAGAGTACTAGAGTGGCAAGAGTGGAGTTGAATGGGCAGATGAATTCCATGGAGAGATGTTTGTTAAGAAATACTCAGAGGGACTTGAGTTTGGATATGGATAAGGAATAGATAGTATCTATTGATGAAAATGCTCCTTCTGTTAAGAGTGAACTAACTAAGTCCTATGCAACTCCGGAACTCCGGAGTTGAGGCAAGCAGGGCATTGGCTTCACCTTATGTGGTGCACCCTTGCAATGGAATCAAGCCCCAGGATTTCGGGTAGAAAGATCAGAGGTCGGAGGTCCGGAGGTCTAAGGTCTGGAGATCTGAGATCCAGAGGTCTGAGGGTTGGAGGTCTAAGGGTTAGAGGTCTGAGGGTCAGAGGGAAAAGAGAGAGCATCAAGCCCTCAACGAAGGTCACAGGAAAACGAGAGGAAGATAGACTCGGTCGTCTTTGTCGATTGTCTATGTTGATATTTGAACTGAGGTCTACAGGCAGTAAACTACAGAGCTTTATATACGGGGGGAGAGCTAGATGACTAACTCTGGAGTCGGAGTGAAGTAAGTACCAGAAGTGTCAAGTGTTGGCTCTACTGAGTCAGAGCCTCAGGATCATGCTCTGAGTGAGCAATGACATCGGAGTAGTTCTAATACCGAAGGATGAAGCATATGTAGTTCAGGAGAATGGGAATGGAGGCAAATGAGAAATGGAAGTCATAGGAATTTACTAATGTCAGTCTGGGCAAAGTGAACAAGAGAGAAAAGCAAAAAAGAGTCTGGAGTTACGTCGGAGTATGTCTGGAGTATCTGGAATTGGGCTTTGAGGCCTGGATATGACACCTTCTTCCAATTCAATCTTCAGGTCAAATTTGTGGTGCAGGGCAAGCTTGAATGCCTTGCCCTTGCTGAATACATCTGCAAAATTGTGATACTCTGGAGGAACTCCAGAGAAATCGACTAGATTGGAGTTGATGGAAATGAAGCAAAGATTGCTCTCCTGAGAGTGGAGTGATAGAGCAAACTGCATGGAGCCCTTGAGATAACAGGTGAGTGTGAAGGCAGGTACACTAATGAGTGCAATAGATGGTGCCTTGCAGTCATAGATATATAGTGAATTGGGATCAGAGTCAGCTGGAGAAATGTGTTCCAAGGGCTGCAAAGTTGAGCTCAGGTTTGCTAGCATAGGATGCTTGGATGCTTAGAACAAGATACTGCTTGTAACCCAATCAATCAATGGATTGTAGTGGGTGAGCCAGTTGTGTTCTAGAACAATAGAACAAGAACCATCTAGTGGAGTGACATAAAATGTTATCAGAGTGATATTACCAGTCAAAAAACAGATGGAGAGGTCAATGGCTTTGGTAATAGAGGAGTTCAAGGTGCCATCAAACAAATGGAGAGAAAGTGAAGGAACAGAGTAGGCTGAAAATCCATTCTTCTTCACAAATGTAGAATCTATGAAGGAATCAGAGGAGCTAGAGTCTATTAATGTTGGAAAAGGGGAAAGACAAGGGAAATGGAGAGTAGAAGTGATTTTGGATCTGAAAGGGTGAACATGTTGAGTTGGATCTCCTTAGGTGCATGGGAAGAGACAATGCAACCTCCAGTCTGTGCAGAGTCATGGAGGTCATGGGCTATTTTTTTACATTGATGGAGGCCTCCAATTTGGTTTCCAGAGTTTCAATTGTTGCTGCATGGCCTTTGGTTGAGCAGGAGGAAGACTTTGGGCATTCCTTAGCCTTGTGTCCTGCTTGGCCGCAGAACATACAGAGATTGCCATCAAAGCAGCACTTGCGTTCAGCTGCAGTAAGCTTATTGTCCTCCCTGAGCTTGGATGACAAGTCCAGTTTGGAAGAAGTAGAGACTCTGGAGTTGTTGAAAGTGCTAGTGGACTTCCCTTGGGAATTCTTGGAGATACCAGAGAAGCCAGTGGATGAGATTTGGGTTTTGTTGGATGTCTTGGAAGTGTTGTGAGAAGGCTTTGCCTGGCAGTTAACCTTGGACTTGCACTCCCAATAGCACACATCAATGGCATGGGCAAGTAAACAGAGTTCGAAAAGTGTGGGGAGTTTGCCAACTCATGAGATTTCATCTTTGATGCAATCCAGAAGGCTGTTGTAGAAGTGGTGCTAGAGAGCACCTTCTTCATAGCCCCAGACTTGTGAAGCTATCCTATTAAATTCCACCATATATCTATTCATCCTTTAACCATCCTTCATTGTTAAGTAATCTAGTTGGTGCTTTGCATCTCTGACAGGGTCATGCAGTCCAAAGTTGGTCTGCAACTCCAGGACAAACTCCTTGAAATCATCCATCCAAAGGGGATGGAGTGCAGGGTCTTCCATTTGCAGAAGGTCTGGTTTAAACCATTCCAGTGCTATTCCCTTTAAATATGACTGGGCAAATGTGATCTTGGTGCAGTCAAAGGTGAAGGCTTTCAGACAGTTTTGAAAGTTTAGTTTGCATTGGACTAGGAAAACCCAGAGTTTGTGGGGATCTGTTCCATCAAACTAGTCCAGTTCCTGGACTTTTGTTTATTGTAAGAGTTTGGAGGTTCTCTTTCTTGAAAAGTGGGCAAGGACCTGGATAGCACTTGCTAGGTTAGTGAGCATATCTTGCAGGATGCATTCTTCTTCATCAGAGGAATTGGGATCAAGATTATTTGCTAGGAGGTCAGAGTCACTAGGGAGATCATCTCTAGATTCATCCAGATCTACCAGATTGACACAAATGCTAGGAGTATGAAAGCTAGGGGGGTTGGCAGGGTTGGCAATGTCCATGAGCTCTTCAATGTGCACTCTGGGTGATGGGGATCATGGAGACTGGTGTGCTTGGGATGCAGATGGAGTGTGCTAACGAGTGGAAAAGCTAAAAAACTATTTGACGAGATCAGGGGCTTGACAACTACTGCTTAAGGCAGTGAGAGTGTTGTTGATTATCCTTGCATGCAACCATGTTATGCAGGTCAACATGGTTGGGGATTCTGATGCAAGTGTGAGTTCAAATATACTATTAAGACTGGACTGACTAAGTCCTATATAACTCTGGAACTCCAGAGTTGAGGCAAATGGGGCATTGGCTTCACCTTATGTAATATACCCTTGCAATGGAATCATGCTCTGGGATTTTGGGCAGAGGATTGGAGGTTAGAGGTCAGAGGTCAAAGGGTCAGAAGTCTGAGGGTCAAAGGTCTAAGGGTTGAAGGGAGAAGAGAGAGTATCAAGCTCTCAATGGAGGTCATAGGAGAATGAGAGGAAAATAGACTTGGTCATCTATGTTGATATTCGAACTGAGGTCTACAAGCAGTAAACTACAGTGTTTTAGAGAGCTAGATGACTAACTCTGGAGTCAGAGTAAAGTAAGTACCAGAAGTGTCAAGTGTTGGCTCTACTGAGTTAGAGCCTCAGAATCATGCTCTGAGTAAACAATGACATTGAAGTAGTTCTAATATCAAAGAATGAAGTGTAAGAAAGTATGAGTAGTCTGGAAGAACAGGAATGGAGGCAAATGGAAGATGGAAGTCAAAGGGATTTACTAATGTAAGTCTGGAAGAAATGAATGGAATGGAAGACAGGAAATAGTCCAGAGTTATATCAGTGTTCATCTGGAAGATCTGGAGTTGGCTTTGGAAGCCCAGGATATGATAGCAGGACATTCTAGATAGCCATATTGTTAAGACTGGACTGACTAAGTCCTGTGCAACTCCAAAACTCCAGAGTTGAGATGAACAGGGTATTGGCTTCACCTTATGTGGTATGCCCTTACAACGGAATTGTGCCCCAGGATTTCAGGTAGAGGGTCAGAGGGAGGAGGTCTGGGGTCCAGAGGTCTGAGGGTCAGAGGTCGAAGGATTGAAGATCTGAGGATTGGAGGGAAGAGAGAGGGCATCAAGCCCTCAACAAAGGTCACAGGAAAATAGACTCAGTCATCTATGTCGATAGTCTATGTCGATATTCGAACTGAGGTCTACAGACAGTAGACTACAGAGTTTATATATGGAGGGAAAACCAGATGACTAAGTCTGGAGTTGGAATAAAGTATGTACCAAAAGTGTCAAGTGTTGGCTCTATTGAGTTGGAGCCTCAGGATCATGCTCTGAGTGAGCAATGACATTGGAGTAGTTCTAATGCCAAAGGATGAAGTATATGTAGTTCAGAAGAATGGGAATGGAGGCAAATGAGAAACAGAAGTCATAGGAATTTACTAATGTCAGTCTGGGAAAAGTGAACAAGAGAGAAAAGTAGAAAAGAGTCTGGAGTTATGCGAGAGTATGTCCAGAGTGTCCGGAATTGGGCTTTGAGGCCTGGATATGACAGTATCCCCCTCTTAGGCCTGAACCCTTGAAGGTCTTTGAGGATCACATGGTACTGTTGAATGACAGAGTTGAAGAAAATGGAGTGGAGGTGGTGGACAAAGGCATGAAGGAGGAAGATGAGGAAGACGACATTAGAATGGTGGAGGCAATGGAGTTGGCATCAGATGATGGCAGAGGCGGAGTGAGGTCCGGGCTTCTCCGGGTACTGGAAATGGAAGTCCATGACAAGCTCTGAAGTGTGACCTAGTTTAGTTGCAAGTAACCATGAAGTTTCTTTATCAGTCCCTTCATATCCAGACCACCACACCAAATATAGGAGTTTGCAGTTCTGTTACCTACGATCTATCTTTGAGTCAAGGATTTCTGATATCTCATATTCTGGTTCACCATCAATCTCAACCAGAGGTGGAGGTAATTGCATGCGATTCAGAATGGTATTAGGGATTGCGGGCTCTAGTTGAGAAACATGGAAGACCAGATGTATGGACTTCATGTTCTCCGGAAGTTGGAGGGTGTACAAAACTGCACTAGCTTGAGCTATAATTTCATAAAGACCTAGATTTTTCTTAGAGAGCTTCTTAGAGGGGCATGTGGAGCAGAAGTATTTTGCCTTGATGAAAACCTGACTACCAACTCTGAAGTCTGGTGCTGGAGTTTGCTTGACGTCTGCGAGTCCTTGATATCATTGCTGTCCTAGGGCTATTTCATCACAGAGGAGGCTGTGGAGAGAGTTGAGGTCTATGGAATATTCTCAGGCTCGGGTGGAGATGAGATCATACTCAGGATGGATGGAGATGTTCAGATGATAACCTTTATTGGTGAAGAATAGGGAAATACCAGTGGTAGTGTTTAGAGCATTGTTGTAAGTGAACTCTATGAGGGGCAGGAGCTCAGACCAGTTGTCTTGCTAGTAGTTGCAATAAATCTAAAGGTACTATTCCAGGGTCTGGTTTATTTGCTCTGTTTGTCCGTCACCCTCTGGGTGTTAACTAGAGATGAAGTGGAGTCGGATATCTAGGGCTTTTCCGAGTGACCAGAAGAAGTGGGAGACAAACTCCGAGTCTCAATCGGAGGTGATGTGCATGGAAACTCCATGTTTGAAGAATATATGGAGCAGGAAGAGTTTTGCTAACTCCAGAGATGTTACCTTGTCATCGGTCAGGATGAAGATGCACTGTTTGGACAATCTGTCCATGACTACAAGGATGGCAGTGTATCTGGAGGATGGAGGGAGTTGTTCAATGAAGTCCATGGAGATTGAATTCCATGGCTTCTCTGGAATGGGGAGTTGTTTCAGGAGCCCATAGGGCTTATGTCTAGGGACCTTAGCATAGGCGCAGGCTGTACAGGAGAAAACACAGTCTTTGACAAAGGTCCAGATGCCTGGCCAGGTGTATTCACATCAGATGAGTTCTAAGGTCCAGTTCTGTCCAAAGTGTCCAGAGAGTAGATAGTCATGTTTGTACTAGAGGACTCAGAGGCAAAGGTCATCTGTATCCAGGACATAGATGCAATTATCTAGACGGAGGAAGCCTTCGGAGTCTATGGTCCAGTGGGAGTCAGAGGGTTTGGAATTGGACATGTGGATGGATGCTAAAGAATTGGAGGGGAGTGTGGACAGGATGTTTCTATGAAGGGACTCGATGTCAAATAGCATACTGGCCTGGAGGACTGGTGTTGCTAAAATCGTTGCCCTGAGGGATGACATGAGCTATTCTCAGGTAAATATGGGATGGAAGTTCTGGGGGTTTACGAGCACATAGTCTCTATTCCCCTCTTTTGGATAGACATCCTAGCGTCTAGTAAGGGAGTTAGGTTTTGCACCCAGGCATCTGGGGCAGAAGCAGATGACCATGTTGAACTGCAAGAGGAACTTCGACCACCAGGCTTGATGCCAGGTCAGGAGTTTGGTGGTTGCAAAGTATTCCAAGTTCTTGTGATCTGTGACTATGTCAGTCGAAGTTCCGGAGCCTTCAAGGTAGTGCTGCCAAGTCCGGAAGGACTCATGGATGGCAAGCAATTCCTTGTCATGGGTGTCATAGTTAAGTTCTGGAGCGGAGAGAGTACGAGAGTAGAAAGCTATGGGGCAAATTTCATCATCCAGACATTGGATAGAGAGAATGCTGGCGATGGCATAGTCAAAGGCATCTGTCTCGATGATCAAAGGGGAGTTGGGGATCCAATGGAATAGGATAGGGGTAGAGGTGAAAGTGTTTTTAAGGCGCTGGAAAGCAGAGTGACAGGTGTTGTTGAAATTCCACAGAGTACCCTTCCAGGTGAGGTGAGTAAGTGGAATGACAAGTTTGGAGTAGTCGGCGATGAATCTCTAGTAGAAGTTTGCAAATCCAAGGAAAGACTGTATATTTTGGACCTTCTGGGGTTCAGGCCAATCAATGATGGCCTTCACCTTTTCTGGAGACATGGAAAGTCCAGTCAAAGAGAGTTAATATCCGAGATACTCAGTGGAGTCAGTGTAGAATTTGCATTTTTCAGATTTGGCATAAAGTCTGTGTTTTCAAAGACATCAGAGTATTTCCCAGACATGCTCTTCGTGTTTCGTGTGGTCTTTGGAGAAGATAAGGATATCATCCAGATAGACAATGATGGAGACGTTGAGAAGATCTACAAAAATGGAGTTGACGAACTGCTGGAAAGCCACAGGGGCATTGGTGAGACCAAATGGCATGACAAGCCATTCAAATGATCCATAGCATGTCTGGAAGAATGTCTTCCACTCATCTCCGGTGGCAATGCAGACTAGGTGATATGCATGCCGGAGATCGAGTTTGGTATAAATCCAAGTGTGGCTTGGAGTATCTAGAAGATTGGAGATGTGGGGGAGTGGGTAGCGGTCCTTCTTCATGATCTTGTTAAGTCTGCAGAAATCTACACAATGGCAGAGTGAACCATCCTTCTTGTGGATGAAGAGTACTAGAGCAGTGTGAGTGGAGTTGGACAGGTGGATGAATCCCATGGAGAGGTGTTTGTCAAGAAATACTCAGAGGGACTCGAGTTCGGATGTGGACCGGGAATAGATAATGCTCCTTCTTCCAATTCGATCTTTAGGTCAAATTCGCGGTGTGAGGCAAGCTTGATTGCCTTGCCCTTGCTGAATACATTTGCAAAATCATGATACTCCAGAGGAACTCCAGAGAGATCGACTAGTTCAAAGTCGGCAGAAATGGAGTGGAGATTGCTCTTCTGTGAGCAGAGTGATAGAGCAAACTGCACTGAGCCCTTGAGACGACAGGCGAGTGTGAAGGCAGGTGCCCTAATGAGTACAATAGATGGTACCTTGCAGTCATAGGTATATGGTGAATCAGGGTTGGAGTTAGCCGGAGGAATGAGTTTTGAAGGCTGCAAAGTTGAGCTTGGGTTTGCTAGCATGGGACACTCAGATGCTTGGAACAAGATACTGCTCATAACCCAATCAATCAATGGATTGTAGCAGGCGAGCCAGTTGTGTCCTAGAACAATAGAACAAGAACCATCTAGCAGAGTGACATAAAATGTTGTTGGAGTGATATCACTGATCAAAAAACGGACAAAGAGATCAATGGCTTGAGTCACAGAGGAATTTGAGGTGCCATTGAACAAATGGAGGGATAGCGGAGGGATTGAGTAGGCTGAAAGTCTGTTCTTCTTCACAAATGTTAAATCTATGAAGGAATTGGAGGAGCCAGAGTCTATTAATGTGGGGAAAGAAGAGATGTTCTGGGAGACTAGTGAGATGGAGGGCAGGAGTAATTTTGGAGTTAAGAGAGCAGATGTGTTAAGTTGGATCTCCTTGGGTGCATAGGAAAAGACAATGTAACCTCAGTCCATGTGGAGTCATGGAGATCGCGGACTATTTTTTTGCCTTGGTAGAGGTCTCCGATTTGATTTCTGGAGTTTTGGTTGTGGTGATATGGCCTTTGGTTGAGTGAGCGAAAGACTTTGGGCATTCCTTAGCCTTGTGTCCTGCTTGGCTGCAGAACATGCAAAGGTTGCCATCGAAGCAGTGCTTGCATTCAGCCACAGTAAGCTTATTGTCTTCCCCAAGCTTGGACAACAAGTCCGGTTTAGAAGAAGTGAAGGCTCCAAAGTTGTTAGAAGTGCTGGTGGACTTCCCTCAGGAATCCTTGGAGGTGCCAGAGAAGCCAGTGGACAAGGTGTGGGTTTTGTCGGATGTCTTGGAGGTATTGGAAGAAGGCTTCACCTGGTAGTTAACCTTGGACTTGCGCTCCCAATAGCACATATCAATGGCATGGGCAAGTTGGTGGAGTTCGGAGAGCATGGGGTATTTGCTGACTTGCAAGATTTCGTCTTTGATGCAGTCTAGAAAGCCGTTGTAGAAATAGTACTGGAGGATACCTTCTCTGTAGCCCCAGACTTGCAAAGCTATCCTATTAAATTCCACCACATATCTATTAATCCTTTGACTGTCCTTTATCGTCAAGTGGTCTAGTTGGTGCTCCACATCTTTGATGGAGTCATGCAGTCCAAAGTTGGTCTGCAACTCCAGGACAAACTTCTTGAAATTGTCCATCCAAAAGGGACAGAGTGTAGGGTTTTCCATCTGGAGGAGGTCTGGTTTGAACCATTCCAGCACTATTCCCTTTAGGTACGTTTGGGCGAATGTGACCTTGGCGCGGTCAGAGGCGAAGGCTTTCGGACAGTTTTGGAAGTTTAATTCACATTGGACTAGGAAGACCTAGAGTTTGTGGGGATTTGTTCTGTCAAACCGGTCTGGTTCCCAGACTTTTGTCCATTGCAAGAGTTCAGAGGATTTTTTTCTTGAAGAGCAGGTGAGAACCCAAATAGCACTTACCAGATTAGTGAGCATGTCTCGTGGGATGTGTTCTTCATCGTCAGATGAATCGGGGTCAAAATCGTTTGCTAGGAGATTGGAGTCACTGGGGGAATTGTCTCCAGGTCTGTCCAGATCTACTGGATTGACATGGATGCTAGGAGTGTGAAAACTAGGGGGATTGGCAGGGTTGACAATGTCTGTGAGCTCTTCAATGTGTGCTCTGGGTAAAGAGGATTGTGAAGGCCAGTGCACTTGAGATGCAGATGGAGTGTGCTGACGAGTAGAGAAGCTGAGAAACTATTTGATGAGGTCAGGGGCATGACAGTTTCTGCTTAAGGCATTGAGAGGGTTCTCAATAGCCCTTGTACATGACCATGTCATGCAGATCGACATGGTTGGGGATTCTGATGCAAGTGTAAGTTCGAATATACTGTTAAGAGTAAATGGACGGACTCCTATGCAACTCTAGAACTCTAGAGTTGAGGCAAGTGGGGCATTGGCTTCACCTTATGTGATGTGCCCTTGCATGGAATTGTGCCCTGGAATTTCAGACAGAAAGTCAGAGGTTGGAGGTCTGGGGTCCAGAGGTCTGAGGTCTAAAGGTCTGAGGTCTGGAGGTCTAAGATCTGAAGGTCTGAGGGTCAGAGGTTTGAGGGTCGGAGGTCTGAGGGTCGGAGGTTTGAGAGTCGGAGGTCTGAGGGTCAGAGGTCTGAGGGTCGGAGGTCTGAGGGTTAGAGGTCTGAGGGTCGGAGGTCTGAGGGTTGGAGATCTAAGGGTTGGAGATCTGAGGGCTGGAGGTTAAAGGGCCGGAGATCAGAAGGTCAGAGGTCAGAGGGTCAGAGGTCAAAGAGAGGACATCAAGCCCTCAGAAGAGATCACAGAGAGAGGATCAGGAGTTGGTCGTCAATGTTGATAATCTATGTCAATATTCAAACTGAGATCTATAGGCAGTAAACTACAGAGTTTATATATGGAGGGAAAACTGGATGACTAAGTCTGGAGTCACAGTGAAGTATGTACCGGAAGTGTCAAGTGTTGGCTCTACTGAGTCGGAGCCTCAGGATCATGCTCCGAGTGAGCAATGACATTGGAGTAGTTTTAATGCCGAAGGATGAAGCATATGTAGTTTGGAAGAATGAAAATGGAGGCAAATGAGAAATAGAAGTCATAGGAATTTACTAATGTCAGTTCAAGCAAAGTGAACAAGAGAGAAAAGCAGAAAAGAGTCTGGAGTTACACCAGAGTATGTCCAGAGTGTTCAGAATTGGGCTTTGAGGCCCAGATATGACAGGCTAGAAGAATGGAACCCACTCTATATACAATCCTGGCTTTTCCATTACATGAGCATAAATCCATGGTAACTAGATATCTATCTTTCAACATTATACACAAGAGATTTGGACATCTCTCCAAAGAAGTCCTATATTAGGCTAAGAAGCACACTATTGGCTTTTCTGACATCTCATACCCATCTGAAACTCCAGTATACCCTAGTTGTATTAAAGATAAATTACCTTTGAGGAGTTTTCCTTTTACTGAGCATCATGCTGCTAAAGCTTTTGAGCTGGTGCACTCAGATCTCAAATCCTTCCCAGTGGAGTCATATTACCACTATAAATATTTGATTACATTCCTGGATAATTATTTGTTGCATGCATGGACCATTCCCATTAAAAAGAAGAATAATATCTTGAGTGCTACTCAGCAGTTCCTAAAAATGGTGAGTATTCAATATGAATCCAGGATAAAGGGATAAATATCAGATGCTAGGGGAGAATATAAATCCCAAGCATTTGACACAATGCTCAAGGAGGTGGGCATTACGATTTTTCAATCTGTCTCTTACACTTCAATGTAGAATGACAGAGTCGAAAGGCTTATGTAGACTTTATTAGATAAGTCAAAGTCAATGTGGCATGATGCTTGTGCCCCTGATAGCTAGTGGGAGTTCTCTTTTGCCCATGCCACTCATGTATATAATCACATACCATTGGCTTGCTTAAATGGGAAAATACCATTTGAGTTGATTCAAGGACAGGTACCAGATGTCAGTCATTTTAGGGTATGGGGCTGTGCCGCTTATGTGCATGTTTTCCCTGAAACTCAATCCTTGAAGCTCATCCCTAAAGCTGAGCTTATGATTTATGTTGGTATTGCTTCTAGCATGGATATGAATTATATCTTTATGAGAACTACCAATACTATATTTATGTCCACTCATGCCATCTTTGAGGAAGATAGATTCCCAAAGTACACAAAAGTAAGAAATCCCTTGAGATAAGAACCATCTACCTTAGAGGATCAAGGTCTTTCTTTTGGCCCTGACCTTCCTGGTCTCTCAGATGACCAACCCTGTTCACTGTCCTCACTATCACCATCTCCTACCCATTCTCCCACTCTAGAGCCTTTACTGCCTGTAAGGCTGGTTACTCCACCAAGACATTAGCCTCTAGCTCTACCTGTTGTATTCCCTGCTCCTTGTTACTCTCAATGTGAATGCTATGTGTGAACATGTCCTGATAGTGTGTATGGTGACAACCAACACCTAGTAGAGCAACAGTGGGATTTGGACCAACTAAGCCAATGGCATAACATCATTGGAGAACCTAAACACTTGTTCTACCTGGCAAAACTGGCTCCTAGGATGCCTGGTGAGATTCCTGACACTTCTGCAAATCAAGCCTCTCAACTCTCACAAGACAGAGTGTCATTCCCTTCTAATGAGGAGGTTAAGCACCTATATCAGGAAGGGGGAGTAGATTCAATTGCATATCTAATGTCTAAGGCTATACCTCATGGATCGTCTTCTGTAGAGACGAAGCCAGTATAAGAGTAGATCTATCAGGACATTCTTAAACTTTCTTTAGCTGAACAAAAGAAGTGAAGAGCTGCCTATGAATAGAAGCTTAAAATGTTGTGTGAGTAGCAAGTCTATGAACTAGTGGATGTGCCCAAAGGGCATAAGATTAGAGATAATTGCTGGGTCTTTAACATTAAAACTGATGGTCACAAAAAGATATGTCTTGTCACCAAAGGTTTTACCCAGGTCGAGAGTATAGATTTCAATCAAATCTTCTATCCTATAGTGCATTTTGGGACTGTATAGCTTATGCTCGCACTCTCCACACTCAAGAATTGGCATATCGAGGCACTTGATGTTCAATTGGCCTTTCTTTATGGAAAACTCACCAAGGAACTCTATATGAAGCAACCTGATGGCTTTAAAGTTAAAGGCCAAGAGCATAAAGTCTGTTTGACTTTTACATGCTATTTACAGCCTCAAACAAGCAGCCATAGCATGGTGAGAGATTCTCAATGAGTCTATGAAGAACTTAGGCTTTGAGAGACTTAAGTCAGATGCTGGTCTATTTCTGTTACAGTTCACCTTATTTTTCACAACATCTTTCTCGTCCTCATACACGGGGGGACCTCTTCTGATCGTTCACTTCCAACCGAGTCCTGGCTACTCATCCTACAGGAACAAGCCTTCCTTCTATCTAAGCTTGTCGCCTCATTTAACCCCAATTAGCCCTGTTCCTATTCTATCGTTCGTCTCCATGGTATGTCTCACCAAACGTATTAGTTATCTTCGATGACTACTTGATACCCGAGCCAACCAACCGCTTACCTCATTTTGTTCTTCTCATTTCTTCACGATTCCATCGCTCCATCTCTCAGTATTTAAGTTGACTCGATACGACCTATAATCTCTCACGTTTCGTCTACACGAATATTATCTAGTCGTTCGTCACTCCTTGTCCCGAGGCCGTTAGCCCAGGAAGCCCTTCACAGTCTCAGTCCATTCCAACGTACTTAAGACGGCGCCTCTTCATGAGTGCCCCACGTTGGTATAGCTCTCTCGTCTTCACCCTCGCGTGTAACAATTTCTCTATCAGAAAAAGAACATGTTAATCGTTGTTACCATAATATATGTTGATGATGCCATGTTCTGTGGACCATCTAAGGAGATCGTAGATGAGATTAAGGCAAAGTTTATAAAGAGATGGAAATCTTGTGATCTTGGTATACTAAAAGAATATCTTTGTATGTGCATCCAACAATCAGGAAAGTCAATCTTAATTGATCAAAATAACTATCTCCTAAAAGTCATTGAGTGTTGCAAAATAATCAATGCTAGATTGACCCCAATTCCTTTACCAGAGGAATATTACCCTCTCTCTAACACTGATTCCATGGACCCTGAACTATGATCCCATTACCAGATGGTAATTGGGTCCCTTTTATACCTTTCTCTTGGTACACATTTGGATATTGCCTATGCTGTAATAGCAATGGTAAAATATTCTGTGAATCCTTTGCGAGATCATCTCAATAGGGCACTTTATATTTGTTGCTATCTAAATGGTACTCATAACACAACCCTAGTTTATGATGGAGGATCTCAAGTGGGATTAATTGCTCACATGGACTCTGATTGGGGATCTAATCTCAATACTAGGCAATCAACTACTGGATATGTAGTGAAACTTGCCAATGCTACAATAGCTTAGAAGACATATCAACAGAGTTGAGTAGCTTATTCCTCAACTAAGGCTGAATATGTTTCACTCTCCAATTGTAGTTGCTAGCTGGTATGGTTGAACTCCTTGTTTAAAGAGCTCAGATATGACTTGAAGCCAATCCCCCTATGTAGTGACAATTAGGGATCTATATTCATGGCATCTAATCTAATTATCAAAAAGCAATCTAATCACATTGATATTTGCTGGCATGTTATTCAAGAATTTGTTCATGAAAAGTTGATTGAGCTATTCTATATAGAAGGCTCTGAGAACCCTACTGACTTACTGACAAAGAATCTTGGTAGAGTAAAGTTCATAAAATTCTGATCACAATATGGCTTAGTCTATGGCAACACATAGTCCTCATAAGCTAATTTATTTATATAATTTTATATTACCATGTGCAAATCATGGGGGAGTGTTGAATGAGCATGTTATGAGTCATGTGACAGTGGTACTCAACATCCATATTAATAGATTACATAAGTACCTACTATAGTATATGTACTTCAAACTTAGCTCTGAGTTTGAATAATACTCTTAACTTCAAATCACCACCTCACCTTGAAGACTACCATAAGTACTATCAACAATGTAAGTACTAGTAGTCAGTAGTGAATACCTGTGGTTTTCTACAGCTATGAAGGGTATTACCTGTTAAAACTGAATGGATGGTCTTCAATGCAACTCTGGAACTCCAAAGTTAGTCTGATAGAGTATTGGCTTTATTATGTGTGATGTGCCCTTGCAAAGGAGTCTTGCCCTGGGATTTTAAATGAGGTTAGAGATTGAAGATTGGAGATTAGAGGACCAGAGGTCTGAGAGTTGGAGGTTTGAGGGTTGGAGATCTAAGAGAGAGAGGGAAAGAGGGCATCAAGCCCTAATAGAGATCACAGGGAGGAGATTAGGAGTGAGTCATCTATATTAATATTTGAACTAAGATCTACAGGCAGTAAACTATAGAGTTTATATATAGAGGGAAAACTAGATGACTAAGTCCAGAGTCAGAATGAAATATGTACTAGAAGTGTCAAGTGTTGGCTTTACTGAGTTGGAGCCTCAGGATCATGCTCTGAGTAAGCACTGACATCAAAGTTGTGTTAATGCTAAAGGATGAAGTATAAGGAAGTATAAGTAGTCTGAAGGAATGGGAACAGAGGCAAATGAGAAATTGAAGTTATAGAAATATAGTAATGTTAGTTTGAGCAAAGTAAACAAGAAAGAAATGTAGAAAAGAGTCTGGAGTTATGCCTAGAGTGTCTAGAGTTGGCCTTTGAGGCCTAGATATGATAATATTCCCCTCTTAGGCCTAAACCCTTGAAGGCCCTTGAGGATCACATGATATCATTGATTGTCAGGGTTAAATAAATTATGGAGTGGAGTATGGAAATCTCCTGCAAGGTATAAAGTCTAGGTATTTTACTACTAACCTTTTAGTACTGTATCATCATGTTTAAGTACACTGACATCAAGGAGTGAAATGACAAGCATCTGGTAGAGTGTGCTGATGATGACAATGAGCTATAGGATGCAAAGGTGGTGGAGTGGAGATATTAAATGAAGGCATGAAAGAAGAAGGAGTAGAGAAGAGCAAAGGAGGAAGCCCAGAGAAGGTATAACTATTCTTGCCATCTATGCAACAATCTCCCATGATTGTCATCTGTGCAGCCACAGCATACACCAGACATGATCACATGACCAGTCACATGACCTATGACAAGGCTATGGAAAGTCTCCACAGCCCAGACCACAAATATGCACCTAATGCATGTCACATCTCATGACCACTGTTAAACTTTAAGTCGGATGGACAGAGAGAACTCTGGGTATAACTGTGGAACTCCGGAGTTTGGTCAGAGGGGTGGGACTTCGGCTTCACCTTATGTGGTGCGCCCTTGCAAAGGATCCGTGTCCCGTATTTACGGACAGTGGGTCGGAGGTTGGAGATATATTGGAGCTTAAGTCGTGCAATGACTTAAGGAGTTTGATCGGGAAAACCTCAAGTTCTGGAGGGGTAGTTATCTCAATATTCGAACTAAGGAGATATGGTACAAAATACAGAGTTTACATACAGAGGGGAATCAGATGACTAAGTCCAGAATCAGAAGAAAGTATGTACTGGAGGGGTCGGAGAGAAAATGATTCTGGAGCACAGCCTCGGAGCTGTGCTCCTAGGCGAGCACTGGTATCTAAGCAAGGAATGGAATGTAAGGAGATGAGTAATCAACAGAGTCATGGTAAGTTAATAATGTATAAGTCTGAGTGTATTAACTATAAAGGAAACGCGAAACAGTCTGGAGTTACGTCGGAGTAGACCCAGAAGGTCTGGAGTTGGACTCTGGAGTTCCGGGATATGACACTAGGGACCTTAGCACAGGTGCAGGCTGTACAGGAGAAAACATAGTCTTTGACAAAGATCCAGATGCCTGGCCAGGTGTATTCACATCAGATGAGTTCTAAGGTCCAGTTCTGTCCAAAGTGTCCAGAGAGTAGATAGTCATGTTTGTACTGGAGGACTTGGAGGCAGAGGTCATCTGCGTCTGGGACATAGATGCGATTATCTAGACAGAGGAAGCCTTTGGAGTCTACGGTCCAGTGAGAGTTAGAGAGTTCGGAGTCGGACATGTGGATGGATGCTAAAGGATTGGAGGGGAGTGCAGACAGGATGTTTCTGTGAAGGGACTCGATGTCGAATAGTGTACTGGCCTGAAGGACTGGTGTTGCTAAAATCGTTGCCCTGAGGGACAACGCGAGCTATTCTCAGGTAAATATGGGATGGAAGTTCTGGGGGTTTACGAGCACATAGTCTCTATCCCCCTCTTTGGGATAGATGTTCTAGCATCTAGTGAGGGAGTTGGGTTTTGCATCTAGGTGTCCAGGGCAGAAGCAGATGACCATATTGAACTGTGAGAGAAACTCTGACCACCAGGCTTGTCACCAGGTTAGGAGTTTGGTAATTGTGAAGTATTCCAAGTTCTTGTGGTCCATGACTATATCAATCAGAGTGCCGAAGCCTTCAAGGTAGTGCTGCCAAGTCTGGAAGGACTCATGGATGGCAAGCAATTCCTTGTCATGGGTGTCATAGTTGAGTTCAGGAGCAGAGAGGGTTCAGGAGTAAAAAGCTACAGGGTGGATTTCATTGTCCGGATATTGGATGGAAAGAATGCTGGAGATGGCATAGTTGAAGGCATCTGTCTCGACAATCAAATGGGAGTCAGGGATCCAATGGGATAGGATAGGGGCAGAGGTGAAAGTGTTCTTGAGGTGCTAAAAAGCAGAGTGACAGGTGTCATCGAAATTCCACAGAGTACCCTTTCGGGTGAGGCAGATGAGTAAAATGACAAGTCCAAAGTAGTCGGTGATGAATCTCTGGTAGAAATTAGCAAATCTGAGGAAAGACTGTATATCTCGGATCTTCCATGGTTTGGGCCAATCAATGATGGCCTTTACCTTTTCTAGGGACATGGAAAGTCTGGTCAGAGAGAGTCAATATCTGAGATACTCGGTGGAGTCGGTGTGGAATTCACATTTTTTGGGTTTGGCATAAAGTCCATGTTTTCGAAGACACCAGAGTACTTCCTGGACATGCTCTTTGTGTTTTGTGTGGTCTTTGGAGAAGATGAGGATATCATCCAGATAAACAATGATGGAAATGTCAAGAAGATCTATGAAAATGGAGTTGACAAACTGCTGGAAAGCTACAGGGGCATTGGTGAGACCAAATGGCATGACAAGCCATTCAAACGATCCATAGTGTGTCTGGAAGGATGTCTTCCACTCATTTCTGGCGGCAATGCAGACTAGGTGGTATGCATGCCGGAGATTGAGTTTGGTGTAAATCTAAGTGCGGCTTGGAGTGTTTAGGAGGTCGGAGATGCAGGGGAGTGGATAGTGGTCCTTCTTTGTGATCTTGTTAAGTCTACGGAAATCTATACAAAGGTAGAATGAACTGTCCTTCTTGCAGACAAAGAGTACCAGAGTGGCATGAGTGGAGTTGGATGGGCAGATGAATCCCATGGAGGGGTGTTCATCAAGAAACACTTGGAGAGACTCAAGTTCAGATGTGGACAGGGAATAGATAGTTTCTATTGGTGAAAATGCTTCTTCTTCCAATTTGATCTTTAGGTCAAATTCGTGATATGGGGCAAGCTTGGATACCTTGCCCTTGCTGAATACATCTGTGAAATCATGATACTCCAGAGAAACTCTGGAGAGATCAACTGGTTTGGAGTCAGTAGAAACGGAGCAGAGATTGCTCTCCTGTGGGCAGAGTGACAGAGCAAACTGCACTGAGCCCTCAAGATGACAGGCAAGTGCGAAGGCAGGAGCACTAATGAGCGCTATAGATGGTGCCTTGCAGTCATAGGTATGCAGTGAATTGGGGTTGGAGTCAGCTGGAGGAATGAGTTCTGAAGGCTACAAAGTTGAGCTCGGGTTTGCTAGCATGGGACACTTGGATGCTTGGAATGAGATACTGCTTGTAACCCAATCAATCAATGGATTGTAGCAGGTGAGCCAGTTGTGTCCTAGAACAATAGAACAAGAACCATCTAGCAGAGTGATATAAAATGTCGTTGGAGTAATATCACTGGTCAAAAAATGGACGGAGAGATCGATGGCTTGAGTCATGGAGGAATTTGAGGTGCCATTGAACAAACAGAGGGATAGCGAAGGGATGGAGTAGGCTGAAAGTCCATTCTTCTTCACAAATGTCGAATCTATGAAGGAATTGGAGGAGCCGGAGTCTATTAATGTGGAAAAAGGAGGAATGTTCTGGGAGACTAGGAAGACGAAGGGTAGGAGTGATTTCAGAGTTGAGAGAGTGGACGCATTGAGTTGGATTTCCTTGGGTACATAGGAAGAGACAATGCAACCTCCAGTCCATGTGGAGTCACAGAGGTCGTGGACTATTTTTTTGCCTCGGCAGAGGCCTCCAGTTTGGTTTCCAGAGTTTCGGTCGTGGTTGCATGGCCTTTGGTTGAGTGGGAGGAAGACTTTGGGCATTCCTTAGCCTTGTGTCCTACTTGGCTGCAAAACATGCAGAGATTTCCATCGAAGTAGTGCTTGCGTTCAGCTGTAGTAAGCTTATCGTCCTCCCCAAGCTTGGATGACAAGTCCGGTTTAGGAGAAGCAGAGGCTTCGGGGTTGTTGGAAGTGCTGGCGGACTTCCCTTGGGAATTCTTGGAGGTGCCGGAGGAGCCAGTGGGCAAGGTGTGGATTTTGTCAGATGTCTTGGAGATGTTGGAAGGAGGCTTTGCCTGGCAGTTAACCTCGGACTTGCACTCCCAATAGCATGCATCGACGGCATGGGCAAGTTGGCAGAGTTTGGAGAGCATGGGGGGTTTGCCATCTTGCAAGATTTCATCTTTGATGTAGTCTGGAAGACCATTGTAGAAATGGTGCTGAAGGGTGCCTTCTTCGTAGCCCCGGACTTGCAAAGCTATTCTATTAAATTCCACCACATATCTATTAATCCTTTGACCGTCCTTCATTGTCAAGTGGTCTAGTTGGTGCTTTACATCTCCAACAGGGTCATGCAGTCCAAAGTTGATCTGCAACTCCAGGACAAACTTCTTGAAATTGTCCATCCAAAGGGAACAGAGTGTGAGGTTTTCCATCTGAAGGAGGTCCAGTTTGAACTATTCCAGTGCTATTCCCTTTAGGTATGATTGGGCAAATGTGACCTTGGCATGGTTGGAGGCGAAGGCTTTCAAATGGTTTTGGAAGTTTAATTCACATTGGACTAGAAAGACCTGGAGTTTGCAGGGATCTGTTCTGTCAAACTGGTCCAGTTCCTGGACTTTTGTCTGTTGTGAGGGTTCAGAGGATTTCTTTCTTGAAGAGTGAGCAAGAACCCAGATAGCGCTTGCTAGGTTAGCAAGCGTGTCTCACGGGATGCGTTCTTCTTTGTTAGATAAATTGGAGTCAAGGTCATCTGCTAGGAGATCGGAGTCACTGGGGGGATCATCTCCGGATTTGTCTGGATCTACTAGATTGACATGGATGCTAGGAGTGTGAAAACTAGGGGGGTTGGCAGGGTTGCCAATGTCCATGAGCTCTTCAATGTGCGCTCTGGGTGGAAGGGATCATGGAGGCCAGTGCACTTAAGATGCAAACAGAGTGAGCTGACAAGCAAAGAAGCTGAGAAACTGTTCAATGAGGTCAGGGGCATGATGGTTGCTGCTTAAGGCATGAGAGGGTTCTTAATAGCCCTTGCATGCGACTGTGTCATGTGACATGGTTGGGGATTCTGATGCAAGTGTGAGTTCAAATATATTGTTAAGAGTGAACTGACAAAGTCCTGCACAACTCCGAAACTCCAGAGTTAAGGTGAACAGGGCGTTGGCTTCACCTTATGTGGTGTGTCCTTGCACCAGAATCATGCCCTAGGATTTCGGGCAGAAGGGTCAAAGGTCAGAGGTTAGAGGGCCAGAGGTCAAAGGGTCAGAGATCAGAAGGTCAGAGATCAGAAGGTCAGAGATCAGAGGGTCGGAGGTCAAAAAGAGGATGTCAAGTCTTTAGAAGGGATCACAGGGAAAGGATCAGGAGTTGGTCGTCAAAGTTGATATTTGAACTGAGGTCTACAGGCAGTAAACTACAGAGTTTATATATGGAGGGAAAACTGGATGACTAAGTCCGGAGTCAAAGTGAAATATGTACTGGAAGTGTCAAGTGTTGGCTCTACTGAGTCAGAGCCTTAGGATCATGCTCTAAGTGAGCAATGACATCAGAGTAGTTCTAATACCAAAGGATGAAGTATATGTAGTTCGGAAGAATGGGAACAGAGGCAAATGAGAAATGAAAGTCATAGGAATTTACTAATGTCAGTCCAGGCAAAGTGAACAAGAGAGAAAAGCGGAAAAGAGTCCGGAGTTACGCTGGAGTATGTCCAGAGTATCCGGAATTGGGCTTTGAGGCCCAGATATGACAATAACTACCCCTCCAGAACTTGAAGTTCTCCCAATCAGACTCCTTAAGTCGTTGCATAACTTAAGCTCTGACCTATCTCCAACCTCCAATCCTCTGTTTGTAAATCTAGGACATGGATTCCTTGCAAGGGTGCACCACATAAGGTGAAGCCAAAGTCCCACCCCTCCAACCCAACTCCAAAGTTCCACAGTTATACCCAGAGTTCTCTCTGCCCATCCAGCCTAAAGTTTAACAGTGAGCCAGTTGTGTTCTAGAACAATAGAACAAGAACCATCTAGCAGAGTGACATAAAATATCATCAAAGTAATATCACTAGTCAAAAAATGGACAGAGAGGTTGATAGCTTCAGTAACAGAGGAGTTTGAGATGCCATCAAACAAATGAAGAGAAAATGGAGGGATGGAGTAGGCTGAAAGTCTATTCTTCTTAACAAATATTGAATCTATGAAGGAATTGGAGAAGCCAAAGTCTATTAATGCAGGGAAAGGAGGAATATTCTAAGAGACTAGGAAAATGGAGAGTAGAAGTAATTTCAGATCTGAGAGTGTAGACATGTTAAGTTGGATCTTCTTGGGTACATGGGAAGAGACAATGCAACATTCAGTTTGTGCAGAGTCATGAAGATCATGGACTATTTTTTTGCCTTGATAGAGGTTTCCAGTTTGATTTCTAGAGTTTCAGTCATTGTAGCATGGCCTTTGGTTAAGTAGGAGGAAAACTTTGGGCATTTCTTAGCCTTGTGTCCTACTTGGCTGCAAAACATGTAGAGATTGCCATCAAAGTAGTACTTGCATTCAGCTGCAGTGAGCTTACCATCCTTCCCAAGCTTGGACAACAAATCTGGTTTGAAAAAAGTGGAGGCCCTGAAGTTATTGGAAGTGCTAGTGGACTTCCCTTGGGAATTCTTGGAAAAGCCAGTGGATGAGATATGGGTTTTGTTGGATATCTTGAAAATATTGTGAAAAGGTTTTGCCTAGCAGTTAACCTTGGACTTGTGCTCCCAATAGTGTACATTAATGGCATAGGCAAGTTGATAGAGTTTGGAGAGCATGGGGGGTATGCTGACTTGCAAGATTCCATTTTTGATGTAGTCCAGAAGGCCATTGTGTCATATCCCAGGCTTTAAAAGCCAACTCCAGATCTTTCAGACGAATACCAGGATAACTCTGGACTATTTCCTATTTTCCATTCTGTTCATTTCTTCCGAACTTACATTAGTAAATTTCTTTGACTTCCATTTTCCATTTGCCTCTGTTTTCATTTTTCCGGACTACTCATATATCCTTATGCTTCATCCTTTGGTACTAGAACTACTCTGATGTCATTGCTCTCTCAGAGCATGATTCTAAGCCTCTGACTTAGTAGAGTCAACCTTTGACACTTCTGGTACATATTTCATTTCAACTCTGGACTTAGTTATCCAGTTTTCCCTCTGTATATAAACCCTGTAGTTAACTGCCTGTAGATCTCAGTTTGAATATCAACATTGACGACCAACTCCTGATCCTCTCCCTATGACCTTTACTGAGGGCTTGATATCCTCTCCCTGACCTTTAACCCTCTAACCTCTGACCCTTTGACCTCCAGCCCTCTGACCTCTGACCCTTTGGCCCAAAATCCTGGGGCAAGATTCCATGCAAGGGTGCACCACATAAGGTAAAGCCAATGCCTTGCCTGCCCCAACTTTGGAGTTCTGGAGTTATGTAGGACTTGGTCAGTCCAGTCTTAATAGTATATTCAAACTTACACTTGCATCGAAATCCCTAACCATGTCAATCTGCATGACACGGTCGTGTGCAAGGGCTATCAAGAACCCTCTCAATGCTTTAAGCAGTAACCATCATGTCCCTAACCTCATTGAACAGTTTCTTAGCTTCTCCACTTGTTAGCATACTCTGTTCATATCTTAAGCATACTGGCCTTTGCGATCCCCTTCACCCAGAGCCTGCATTGAAAAGCTTATGGACATTGATAACCTTGTCAATCCCTCTAGCTTTCATACTCCTAGCATCCATGTCAATCTAGTAGATCTGGATGGACCTGGAGATGATCCCCTAGTGACTCCAACCTCCCAGCAAATGATCTTGACCCTGATTCCTCTAATAAAGAAGAACACATCCCATGAGACACACTTGCTAACCTAGCTAGCACTATCTGGGTCCTCGCCCACTCTTTAAGAAAGAGATCCTCCAAACTCTCATAATGGACAAAAGTATGGGAACTAGACTAGTTTGATGGAACAGATTCCCACAAACTCTAGGTTTTCCTAGTCCAATGTGAACTAAACTTCCAAAACCATCCAAAAGCCTTCGCCTCCGACCATGCCAAGGTCACATTTGCCCAGTCATATCTAAAGGAAATAGCACTAGAATGGTTCGAACCAGACCTTCTCCAGATAGAAGACCCTATACTCCATCCACTTTGGATGGACAACTTTAGGGAGTTTGTTCTGGAGTTATAGACCAACTTCAGACTGCACGACCCCATTGGAAATGTGAAGCACCAACTAGATCACTTGACAATAAAGGATGATCAAAGGATTAATAGATATGTGATGGAATTTAACAGGATAGCTTCACAAGTCCAGGACTATGGAAAAGGTACTCTCTGGCATCACTTCTACAATGGCCTTTTGGACTGCATCAAAGACAAAATCTCATGAGTCAGCAAATTCCCCACACTCTCTGAACTCCATCCACTCACCCATGCCATTAATGTGCACTATTGGGAGTGCAAGTCCAAGGTTAACTACTAGACAAAGCCTCCTTACAATACCTCCAAGATATCCAACAAAACCCACACCTCATCTGCTAGCTCCTCCAGTACCTCCACCAAGAATTCCCAAGGGAAGTCCACCAGCACTTCACACAGCTCTGGAGCCTCTGCTTCTTCCAAACCAGACTTGTTATCCAAGCTTGGGGAGGACAGTAAGCTCACTACAGTTGAACATAAGCATCGCTTTGATGGCAATCTCTGCATGTTCTGTGGCCAAGCAGGACACAAGGCTAAGAAATGCCCAAAGTCTTCCTCCCACTCAACCAAAGGCCATGCAGCAATGACTGAAACTCCAGAAACCAAATCAAAGGCCTTTGCCAAGGCAAAAAAAATTGTCCATGACCTCCATGACTCTGCATAGACTGGAGGTTGTGTTGTCTTTTCCCATGCACCCAAGAAGATCCAACTCAATGCATCTGCTCTCTCAAATCCAAAATCACTCCTACCCTCTGTCTCCCTTGTCTTCTAGAACATCCCTCCTTTCCTCACATTAATAGACTCTGGCTCCTCTGATTCCTTCATAGATTTGACATTTGTGAAGAAGAATGGACTGTTAGCCTATTCCATCCATTTGCTATCTCTCCACTTGTTCAATGGAACCTCAAATTCCTTCATAACTCAAGCCATTGATCTCTCTGTTTGTTTTTTGACTGGTGATATCACTGTGATGACATTTTATGTTACTTCACTAGATGGTTCTTGTTCTATTGTTCCAGGACACAACTGGCTCACCCACTACAATCCATTGATTGATTGGGTTACAAGCAGTATCTCGTTCTGAGCATCCAAGCATCCCATGCTAGCAAACCCAAGCTTAACTCTGTGGCCCTTGGAACTCATTCCTCTGGCTGATTCCAACCCCAATTCACTGCATACCCATGACTGAAAGGCACCATCCATAGTGCTCATTAGTGCTTCTACCTTCACACTTGCCTGTTGTCTCAAGGGCTCTGTGCAGTTCACTCTATCACTCTGCCCTCAGAAGAGCAATCTCCACTTTATTTCCATCAACTCTGATCCAGTTGATCTCTCCAGAGTCCCTCCAAAGTATCATGACTTCACAGATGTATTCAGCAAGGGCAAGGCATCCAAGCTCGCCCCACACCACAAATTTAACCTGAAGATCAAATTGAAAAAAGAAGCATCTCTACCAATTGGTACTACCTATTCCCTGTCCATATCCAAACTTAAGTCCCTCCAAGTGTTTCTTAATGAACACCTCTCCATGGGATTCATCCACCTGTCTATCTCTACTCATGCCACTCCAGTACTCTTTGTCCACAAAAAGAATGGTTCACTCTGTCTTTGTGTAGATTTCCATGGACTTAACAAGATCACAAAGAAGGACCACTATCCACTCCCCCACATCTCCAACCTCCTAGACACTCCAAGCCATGCTTGGATTTACACCAAGCTTGATCTCCAGCATGCATACCACTTAGTCCACATTGCTGCTGGAGATGAGTGAAAGACATCCTTTCAAACATGCTATAGATTGTTTGAATGGCTTGTCATGCCATTTGGTCTTACCAATGCCCCTACAGCATTCCAGCAATTTATCAACTCCATCTTCACAAATCTCCTTGATGTCTCTATTATTGTCTATTTGGATGATATCCTCATTTTCTCCAAAGACTGCATGAAGCACAAAGAGCATGTCCAGGAGATATTCTGGTATCTCTGAAATCACGAACTTTATGCCAAGCCTGAGAAATGCAAATTCCATATCAACTCTACCAAGTATCTTAGATATCAACTCTCTCTGACCAGACTTTCCATGTCCCCAGAAAAGGTAAAGGCCATCATTGATTGGCCTGAACCATGGAAGGTCCGAGATATACAGTCTTTCCTTGGATTTGCTAATTTCTACTGGAAATTCATCACCGACTACTCTAGACTTGTTATTCCACTCACTTGCCTCACCCAAAAGAGTACTCTGTGGAATTTCAATGATATCTGTCACTCTGCTTTCCAGTGCCTTCAGGACACTTTCATCTCCACCCCCATTCTATCCCATTGGATCCCTGACTTCCCTTTGATCATTGAGACAGACATCTCTGACTATGCAATCGCTGGCATTCTCTCCATCCAATGTCCAGACAATGAAATCCAACCTATAGCTTTCTACTCCCATACCCTTTTCACTCCAGAACTCAACTATAATACCCATGACAAGGAATTGTTAGCTATTCATGAGTCCTTCCAGACTTGGCAGTATTACCTTGAAGGCTCCAGTACTCTGATTAACATAGTCATGGACCACAAGAACTTGGAATACTTCACAATCACCAAACTCCTGACCCAGCATCAAGCCTAGTGGTCAGAGTTCCTCTCATAGTTCAATATGATTATCCACTTCTGCCCTGGATGCCTAGATGTAAAACCCAACTCCCTCACTAGATGCTGGGATATCTATCCCAAAGAGAGGAATAGAGACTATGTGCTCATAAACCCCTAGAATTTCTATTCCATATTCACCCAAGAACAGCTCACATTGTCCCTCAGGGCAATAATTTTAGCTACTCTGGTCCTCTGGGCTGGCACATTGTTTGACATCAAGTCCCTTCACAGAAACATCCTGTCCGCACTCCCCTCTAATCCCTTAGCATCTGCCCACATGTCCAACTCTGAATCCCTAACTTCCACTAGATCATAGACTCCAAAGACTTTCTCTGTCTAGACAATTGCATCTATATCCCAGATGCAGATAATCTCTGTCTTCAGGTCCTCTGGTATAAACATGACCATTTGCTCTCTAGACACTTTGGACAGAACTAGATCTTAGAGCTCATCCATCATGAATATATATAGCCAGGCATCCGGACCTTCATCAAAGACTATATTTTCTTCTGTACAGCCTATGCACATATCAGAGCCCCCAGACATAAGCTCTACAGGCTCCTGAAACAATTCCCCATTCCAGAGAAGCCATGGAATTCGATCTCCATGGACTTCATTGAACAACTCCCTCTATCCTCCAGACATACTGCCATCCTTGTAGTCATGGATAAATTATCCAAACAGTGCATTTTCATCCTGACCAACAACAAGGTGATATCTCCAAAGTTAGCAAAACTATTCCTGCTCCATGTATTCTCCAAACATGAAGTTCCCTTGTATATTACCTCCAATCAAGGCTTGGAGTTATAATGATTCTTGCCACTTATGCAATAATCTCCCATGCCTGTCACTCGTGAAACCATAGAGTCCACCAGACACAGTCACATGACCAGTCACATGACCCATCACATCACATCACATGACCAAGGGAAAGGCTATGGATAATCCCCACAGCCCAGACCACAAACATGCCCCTAACATGTGGCATGCCTTATGACCATAGCCATATGGCTATGCAAGATCCCATTAGATCTTAACCATGATCTAACCACAATCCAGTCTAGAACCAGACCCTATGACAAGGCATGAGTCATTTCTACTTCACCTTCGTTTCCACATAACTTATAGCCCATGATTCCATTTGAAATCACCTCTTATATGCACATATGCAATGCAAACCGATGCATTGGCATTGACAAAGCACTGTCATAGCCTCGCCACTGCCTTGCCTGTGACTCACTTCTATTTCATATGCACAGCCTACAGGTCTTATACCCAAAGGCATTTATTTCTCTTATCTTACAACTCACACATGACTTACATGACTACTAGATATAGTCCGTGAGATGCCAACCAGTCTCCCAGACTAATACCCTATATAGTTAAATACCACTACATGTACAAACACACAGAATCTATATAAACCAGCAAGCTCAAGCACTGGAGTCCCCCAGTCTTGATCTCTTCTAGATTAGCCCTCAGCACTCTCTCTCAGAGCTACTCCTCTTGTGATACCTTCCCCCTTCTAACTCCCACTTGAAGCACCTCCTATCAAGCTCTCTCCACTTGTGATCAGTATAGTGCTGGCTTAATCCCTAGCTGGGTTAGTCATAACACTAGATCAAAACTTTTAATGGCAAGAACCAGCTATCTCTCATAGGTAACTCTTCCACACCTAGGAGGTTTCTCTTTACCCTCTATCCTCAACAATAGGCTATCTCTCGTAGGTAACTACTGCTTGTGGCTGAGGCTCTGACACTTTTCATCTCAGCCCTTTGCACTCATAGTACTAATAAGTCAACTGCAATTGTAACTATGACGTAACTCATAGTAGATAGCAAGTAGACCCTTGCTCTCATCCTAGGAGGTGTGCATAGCTAAACCACACCACTTTACTGCATAAAGTGACTAGCTACTCCTTCAACCCTAACAACCAACCAGGTCTAGAGGCTACGAACACAAGAGTGAAGCCACCCATTGAGATTAAAGTAGGACTTGCACATCTTCTGGCACTGTTGAAGCCACTGAGTGTTGCTACCTCAGAATAACACCATTAGCTTAACCTCAGAATAAAACCCTGAAATTAGCTAGAACGAAGAAGTCATCAAGGTAGAGACCGAAGATGCAGGAATAGGATTTCTCAGGGCAATACCTTACTGCCCTTCCACAGACCTCACCAATGAGGTCATCAACTACTTGGAGCATGCCAAACAAGCCGCAGATCCATACGAGCAAGCATTGCTTAGTACTGCACAACTTGAGCTAAGACTAGAGCTCTTGAACTGCACTGGCAGGCTAGACCATCCCCAGCCACCATAGCCATTCTTACTGCCTGTCGCAGTAAAGAAAGAAGAATGGGAAGACAGCTTCCTATACCAAGTCAGAACACTGTTAGCCTATCATAGCCTGACACCACTGCGCAGTCCAGTAGAGTGGACATACATTTCAATGGGATTACTCACACAACATGGAGAACCCCATGCTCATCCCCATAGTCCGAACTCTCCCCCACAATCTTCCACTTATGATACTCTCAATCAGGTTCATGCTACAGCTCGCCTTAACTGAGAGGTCACAAGTATCATTCGAGAAGGAGTTCATCTGGGTCAGCAGTAGGAGGCAGAACAAAGAAGAGCAGAACAGGTATGGGATTGAGTACTTGAGCAGGCAGCCAGGATCCAGGCACATCTACACTGTCCACCACCAGATCAGATTCGCCCACCTCATCCCCCTACTCACCACTGGACTCATTAGCAACCCATACCTCCTTATCTGGGTAACCATCTTTCTTCTCTTTGCCCTACCACCACCCTCCACAGGCCTTCACATTACCATCCTTATTGACAGGGACATTAGAAGAGTAACATTTCCCTACATAGACTGAGAAGGCAACCAGCCTTCAAAGATCTAAGAACCAATCAGCCCAAAAGGCAAGTACCTGAGTAGATAAGACCAAGACGACCGATTATCGAAAGCGACTCAGAAAAAACCCTTGTGAACTAAGCAGACTGATGCAAGTCAGTACCCTTAACATCATCACCCTTGCTCTCATTGCACTTGCCTGGTATGCCATCAAACACATACACAACCAAAGACCCATATTCCTAAGGGTACTCATCAGATCAAGGATCAGATTCTTTGAGATTGAAATCATAAGCCCTACTGGGATAAGAAGTCGAACTCTTGAATATTAAGAAGACAGTTGGGAAATTAAGAGACTGGCAGATGCTTGGAATAATGCGCCATTCAACACTGAGAACCAGTAGCCAGAACTAGAACCCCAACAAGATGCCTAAGGAAAGACTCTAAGCCAAGATGGCCTGAGCAAATATATCACAAGAGAAATAGAATGCCCTCATCCAAAGATTCCAAGTCACAGAACAAATCATAGCAAGTGCATCAAAGCAATGCATCGCACTAGAAGAACAATGCAACACGCTAGCAAAGGTGCTCACCCAAGCACAAGAGCAGTTAGTGCAAGCAACCAAGAGAGGTCAAGAGGCAGATCAATGCTCTAGAGAAATTCTAGGCATTGTAGGAGCCCAATGGCATGACCAGTACTTACTAGGAACCTCATTGACAGGTTCATCAAAAGTTAAAATCTTCACAGACCCTGGAGATTATGATAAATCCAAATCCAAGTTCGAAGAATGGTGGATAAAGCTCAAGGCATGGTTGGACTGCAACCCCAAGCAGTTCACTACCAGAAACGAAGATGGAGACCAAATACCCAATGTCAAACCAAGAGCCTACGCCATCCTCTCCAGACTTAAAGGCACCAAAGGGGTCTACTTTGCTGAAATGGAGCTTGCCAAGCTTGCAGAAGGAACATCTACCCTCACAACATTGCAGGCCATTGTCAATGAAATAGAAGGCCTATTCAGACCAGAACTACAAACGGATTGGGTGACAAAAGAGCTCACCAACTTCAAGCAGAAAGGACTGTCTGCAGACACCTATCTTGCCAAGTGGAGATTGCTCTACCACCAAGCCCAAATAACCAAAGACCATGGAGTTTACCTTCTAGAGTCCAACACAGACAGAGCCATCATTGCTCAACTGTTTAAATTTGGCATGTGCTAGAAAATAGTAAACACGACAATGACCACTATTAGGAATTGTGGAAAAGCAAAGGAGGCCTTCGGCCTATTCAATGCAGGAACCCTACACAGCCACAATAAAGGCAAGCAGTGCGATGCCATCCACATAGACACAGCCAACATGGTCTACTGGCACTGCCAAAAGATAGGCCACTACTTGAGCTTGTGTCTAATATGCAGCCATAGTAGCCAACAAAGGCAATCACACAAACCACAAGGCTGTATCATAAGGGAAATGGCCACTGCTGAAACCACACCAAGAGTAGTCCAAGGAATGGACTATGAACAGATGAAAGCATTCTTCTTTGACCTTAAAGATACTGAGGACTGGCAGGGAAAAGGAAAAGTGAACTGACTGAATTGGGCAGCCAGGGAGCACCAAAAATAGTTGAACCACAAGATACCATAGATGAGTATTTGTCTAATATTTATTCACCATAAATGGGGCCTTCTGCTAGATAGAAGCTCAGCCAAGGCGATACATCGGTGCTTGATTCCATTAATACTAAAACCCTTAGCTCAACAGAAAACCCAGCCAAAACCAAACAAGAAATTATGCTAAACATAAGTATAATAGCCAAAACTAAACCCCAAAACTTCACATCTGCCAAGGCACTACTCAATAGTAGAGCCAATGGTATCTTCATTGACAAGCAATGGGTAAAGAAACACTACATGCCTACGAGGCCACTTCAACACCCACTACAAGTTCTAAACATAGATGAAACAAAGAACTCCGCAGGACACATAACCTACTATGCAGAACTTGTTCTCAACTACAAAGGACACAAGGAACTTGTATAGGCAGAACTTGCCAACATAGGCAAGAACAACCTGATACTAGGATACACTTGGCTAGAACGCCACAACCCCAAGATAGACTGGAACAATGGTACCATTAAATTAAACTGCTGTCCACCAGCATGTCATCGACTCCAAGGACCCCTCCCATTCCTATGCACCATGCACTCAATGAAACAAGATGCACTGCTATATGCCAATGCTGTCAAGAAAAGGAAAGAGCCCAAGAAATTGGATGACCACCTGGAAACACTAGTACCAAAGAGATACTACCAGTACCTCAAGGTATTCTCTAAAGAAGAGTCAGAATGAATGCCACTTCGAAAGCCATGGGATCACACCATAGACCTAAAGGATATGTTTTAACCAAAGAAAGGACACATTATTTCCCTCTCTCCCCAAAAACAATAGGAAGTCTCTGACTTTGTGGAAAATTAGCTATGCAAAGGCTATACCAACCATCTAAATCACTACAAATGTCACCAGTATTCTTTGTACCAAAGAAAGACGAATGAAAGCATATGGTCCAGGATTATTGCTACCTGAATACCCACACCATCAAGAACAACTACCCACTACCATTGATATCCCAACTTGTAGACTGACTCAAAGGAGCAACCCTCTTTACAAAGATGGACCTATGATGGGGATATAACAACATATGCATCAAAGAAGGAGATGAATGGAAAGCCACCTTTACATGCCACAGTGGATCTTTTAAATCCCTGGTAATATACTTCGGCCTGATCAATTCGCTAGCAACCTTCCAGACCATGATGAACAAACTCCTTACAGACCTCAGCAAACATATCACAGTCTACATCGATGATATCATGATCTTCACTAACGATAACAAGCAGTTGCATGATCAACTTGTCCTCAAAGTGCTAAGAAGACTAGAAGAGCACAACCTCTTTGCCAAACCGAAGAAGTGCTTCTTCAAAGTCAAGGAAGTGGAATGACCATCACCCCACAAGGAGTAAAGATGGATGATGATAAAGTAACCGCCATCCTTCATTGGCCAACACCCATGTCCCTCAAAGAAGTGAGAAGCTTCCTTGGATTCACCAACTTCTACCCCTGCTTTATATAGGACTATGCTAAGATTGCTAGATCACTTAATGACCTACTAAAAAAGGACATCACCTTTCACTGGACAGAACCACATCAGGAGGCATTCAATCAGCTGAAGTACTGCTTCACAACTACCCCCATTTTGCAGTTCCCCAACAACGACAAAAGGTTCTGCCTGGAAATAGACACCTCAGACTTTGCAACCAGAGCAGTACTTTCCATTGAACATGAAAGCCAGTACTATCCCGTTGTCTACTCATTGCACTCTATATCACTAGAAGAGAGAAACTACCCCATTGCTAACAAAGAAATGCTAAGTGTTATCTGCACATTAGAATAATGGAGACACTATCTTGAAGGTGCAACATGCCCCTTTGAAGTATGGAATGACCATGCCAACCTCCAATGGTTCATGCAATAACAAGACCTCAGCAGAAGACAGGCATGCTGGGCATTGTACCTCTCATGATTCCACCTTACTGTTAAACTTTAAGCCAGATGGATGGAGAGAACTCCAGGTGTAACTGCAGAACTCCAGAGTTTGGTCGGAGAGATGGGACTTCGGCTTCACCTTATGTGGTGCACCCTTGCAAAGGATCTGTGTCCCATATTTATGGACAGTGGGTCGGAGGTCGGAGATATATTGGAGCTTAAGTCATGCAATGACTTAAGAAGTTTGATTGGGAGAACCTCAAGTTCTGGAGGGGTAGTTATCTCGATATTCAAACTCAGGAGATGTGGTACAAAATACAGAGTTTATATACAGAGGGGAATCGGATGACTAAGTCCGGAATCGGAAGAAAGTATATACTGGAGAGGTCAGAGGGAAAATGATTCCAGAGTGCAGCCTCGGAGCTGTGCTCCTAGGCAAGCACTGGTATCTAAGTGAGAAATGGAATGTAAGGAGATGAGTAATCAACAGAGTCATGGTAAGTTAATAATGTATGGGTCCGAGTGTATTAACTACAAAGGAAACGCGAAACGGTCTGGAGTTATGTCAGAGTAGACCCAGAAGGTTCAGAGTTGGACTCTGGAGTTCCAGGATATGACACTTACCTGGATACATAAATTAGGAAGCACCATGGGTAAACCAGATGCCCTTTCCTACCAAGAAGACAATGCCATGGAGGCTGTCATATCCCAGAACTCCAGAGTCCAACTCCAGACCTTCCGGGTCTACTCTGATGTAACTCCAGACCGTTTTACATTTCCTTTGTAGTTAATACACTCGGACCCATACATTATTAACTTACCATGACTCCATTGATTACTTATATCCTTACATTTCATTTCTCACTTAGATACCAGTGCTCGCCTAGGAGCACAGCTCTGAGGCTGCACTCCAGAATCATTTTCCCTCTGACCCCTCCGGTACATACTTTCTTCCGATTCTGGACTTAGTCATCCGATTCCATATATAAACTCCATATTTTGTACCATATCTCCTCAGTTTAAATATTGAGATAACTACCCCTCCAGAACTTGAGGTTCTCCCAATCAAACTCCTTAAAGTTGTTGCAAGACTTAAGCTCCAATATATCTCTGACCTCCGACCCACTGTCTATAAATACAGGACACGGATCCTTTGCAAGGGCGCACCACATAAGGTAAAGCCGAAGTCCCACCCCTCCGACCAAACTCCAGAGTTCTGCAGTTATACCCAGAGTTCTCTCCGTCCATCCAACTTAAAGTTTAACAGAGGCACAAGATGACAACAAACAGATGTTGGTCATACTGCCCAAACAAATCTGGCAGACCACCATCCATGTTGCCACCGATGCATAGGACATACTTGCTGAGATAAAGCAAGCAACAGCACTCATGAAGGAAGCTGAAATCATAGAATGGCAAGATAAAGAGTTTACAATCGAGGAAGAAGGAACCATGAAAGATGAGAAAGGATGAACATTAGTATTGGAAAAGAAAAGCAGTAACGATGATGAAGGCTTAACCCAACAAATCATAACCCTTTACCACAATTCACCTATCACCAGCCACCCCAGCACAGAAAAGACTATTGAGCTCATAAACTGCTTTTATAGCTGGCTAGGCCTGGAAAAACAAGTAATAGACTATGTGTCTAGATGCAACCGTTGTGCACAATTCAAAGGCTTAAACAAACCACCCATAGGAAAACTCCATCCATTGGAAGTCCCTAACCTACCATGGGAACATGTATCTGCAGACTTGTTAAGACTGAACGGACGGACTCCTGTACAACTCCAGAACTCCGGAGTTGAGGCAAACGGGGCGTTGGCTTCACCTTATGTGGTGCGCCCTTGTAATGGAATCGTGCCCTGGGATTTCGGGTGGAGGGTCGAAGGTCAGAGGTCAGAGGACCGGAGGTCAGAGGGCCGGAGGTCAGAAGGTCAGAGGTTAGAGGGTTGGAGGTCAAAGAGAGGATGTCAAGCCCTTAGAAGGGGTCACGGGGAGAGGATCAGGAGTTGGTCGTCAATGTTGATATTCGAACTGAGGTCTACAGGCAGTAAACTACAGAGTTTATATATGGAGGGAAAACTGGATGACTAAGTCTGGAGTTGAAATGAAATATGTACCGGAAGTGTCAAGTGTTGGCTCTACTGAGTCGAAGCCTCAGGATCATGCTCCGAGTGAGCAATGACATCGAAGTAGTTCTAGTACCGAAGAATGAAGCACATATAGTTCGGAAGAACAGGAACGGAGGCAAATGAGAAACAGAAGTCATAGGAATTTACTAATGTCAGTCCAGAAGAGATGAATGGAGAGAAAAGTGGAAAAGAGTCTGGAGTTACGCCGGAGTATGTTTGGAGTGTCCGGAATTGGGCTTTGAGGCCCGGATATGACAAGACTTCATAATGGATCTACCTAAGTCCCACGACCACAACTCAATCCTCATCATTGTAAACTAACTATTCAAAGAAGTTGAGTTCATCTCTTGCAACAAAACCATCATCGGGCTTGAAACCACACACCTATATCTCACTAGAAATACCACAGACTTCCAAAGTCTATCATCACCAACAAAGGCCCACAGTTTGTCTCTCAAGTCATGAAGAATCTTTGCAAACGACTTGGCATCACACCCAAGTTATCTACTGCATATTATCCACAGACTGACTGACTGACTGAATGGATCAACTGCAATCTACAACAGTACCTCCACTTTTTCACATCAGAAAAACAGGACACATGGACCAACTGGCTATCACTAGCCCAGTTTGCCTATAACACCAAGCAGCAGACCTCTACCAAGAAGTTACTGCTTGAGATCACATGATCCTACAAGCCATATATGGGTTTTGAACAAAAAGCCACCCATGTACCCACTACCAACTCACTTGCCACTACTATAGATACCATGCTATGCAACACCTGAGCCAACATCCTTAAGGCTCAGGAATGAATGAAGCATTAGGCCAACAAACATCATGCTGATGCTCCACCATACTCCATAGGCAACCAAGCATGGCTCAGCATGGAGAATCTAAAGCTGACCTGTGCTTCAAAGAAACTCCAAGAAAGATGACTAGAACTATATAGTATCACCAAACTCATAGACACCAATGCAGTGAAGCTCAAGCTGCCTAAATCCATGAGGATCTACCCCATCATCAACATCTCCCACATTAAACCATACAAGAAACAGTTGCCATACCAACCCACCTACTGCCTAAGACCCATTACTGTTACCGATGACCATGAACAAGAGTATGAAGTAGACTTCATTGTTGACTCCAGATACAAAGGCAGATGACTCAAGTACCTTGTCCACTGGAAAGGCTATACCAAGGAGAACCAAACCTGGGAACCCAAGGGAAATCTACTCCCCCACATAGTAGATTCCATAAATAACTACCACTGTACCCACTCCTCCACCCCACATTACCTTAATATCACCAAAGCCATTTTCTACAACCTCTTTGCCTATTGCAGCCCTCCTATAATCACCACTTCTGACAACCGTCTTCCCTTTGACCACCTGGAAGTCGATCTTTAGCAGGGGGGTATTGTAATGATTCTTGCTGCTTATGCAATAATCTCCCATGCCCATCACTTGTGAAACCACAGAGTCCACCAGACACAGTCACGTGACCAGTCACATGACCCATGATGTCACATCACATGACCAAGGGAAAGGCTATGGATAATCCCCATAGCCCAGACCACGAACGTATCCCTAACACATGGCATACCTCATGACCACAGCTATATGGCTATACAAGATCCCATCAGATCTTAACCATGATCTAACCACAATCCAGTCTAGAACTGGACCCTATGACAAAACATGAGTCATTTCTACTTTACCTTCATTTCCACATGACTTATAGCCCATGGCCCCATTTGAAATCATCTCTTATATGCACACATGCAATGCAAACTGATGCATCAGCACTAATGAAGCACCGTCACAGCCTTGCCACTGCCTTGCCTGTGACTCACTTCTATTTCATATGCACAGCCTATAGGTTTTATACCCAATGGTATTTATTCCTCTTATTTTATGACTTACACATGACTTGCACGACTACTAGATATAGTCTATGAGATGCCAACCAGTCTCCCAGACTAATACCCTATATAGTTAAATACCACCACATGTACAAACACATAGAATCTATATAAACCAGCAAGCCCAAGCACTGGAGTCCCCAGTCCTGATCTCTTCTAGATTAGCCCTCAGCACTCTTTCTCAGAGCTACTCCTCTTGTGACACCTTCCCCCTTCTAACCCTCGCTTGAAGCACCTCCTATCAAGCTCCCTCTGCTAGTGATCAGTACAGTGCTGGCTTAATCTCTAGCTGGGTTAGTTATAATAGAAGTTTGTCTCTCACTTCTTCTGCTTACTTGGGAAAGCCTTAGACATCCAACTCCACTTCACCTCCAGTTACCACCTGGAGGGTGACAGACAGACAGAGTGAATGAACCAGACCCTGGAACAGTACCTTCAGATCTATTGCAACTACCAGTAAGACAACTGGTCCAAGCTCCTACCTCTTGTGAAGTTTGCTTATAACAATGTTTCAAATGCTACCACTGGTATCTTCCCATTCTTTATCAATAAAGGTTATCATCCAAACCCATCCTGAATGCAACCTCATCTCTACCTGAGCCCAAGAATACTCCATTGACCTCAACTTCCTCCATAGTCTCCTCCATGAAGAAATAGCCCTAGCCTAGCAAAGATATCAAGGACCTGTAGACACCAAATGAACTCTAGCACCAGACTTCAAAGTCAGTAGTCAGGTCTTTGTCAAGGTAAAATACTTCTGCTCCACATGTCCCTTCAAGAAGCTCTCCAAGAAAAATCTCGGTCCTTATGAAATCATAGCTCAAGCTGGCACTGTTTCATTCATTCTCTAGCTCCCAGAGAACATGAAGTCCATGCATCTAGTCTTCCATGTTTCTCAACTAGAGCTTGCAACCCCTAATACCATTCTGAACTGCATGCAATCACCTCTGCCTCCAGTTGAGGTTGATGGTGAATCAGAACATAAGATATCCAAAATCCTTAACTCAAAGATAGATCACAGGTGACGGAACTGCAAAGTCCTGTACTTGGTCCAGTGGTCCAGATATGAAGAAACAGATGAAGAAACTTTGTGGTTACTTGCAACTAAACTAGGTCATGCATCAGAACTGGTCATGGATTTCCATCTCCAGTACCCAAAGAAGCCCAGACCTCACTCCACTTGACCATTAAAATCATTAACATTTGTAAAAAGTAACTATTACATGTCCTTGCTCTCACCCTCTTCTTCCTCTTTCTCTTCTCTGCCCTCCACCATTATCCACACCAACTCTGCCCTTCTAGCTTCCCTCCACTCTATTGCCAGCTCCTCTACCTCTGCCACTCTGATCTCATTGTCCTTGTCTTCCTTGTCATCCTCATTGTCCTTGCACTCATCATTCAGGTAGACCTCAGTCATCTTGAGGTCCACCAACTGCAACATCATGGACATGAGGTAATTGAGTCCCCCCTTGATTACATCCCAGTGGTCCTAGATCACTGCCATGATAATCTGGGTACACTCCATCAACTGCATTGCCCTCTCTGCCACATCCTCCTTGGATCTCATTTTCTTCTAAGGTTGCTTCATCTCCTCCATGTGCCATTTCTGCTTTCGCTTCAGCTTCATTTTCTCCTACCTGGGCTGCTCATACCATGTCTTCATGTTGTGGCACTCCATGCACAATGTCGACTTTCCTGGACTGAGGGTGCAGTCCAGCCCCCAGTCCTCATACCTCCAGCACACCAGCATTAGCTTTACTCTCCCCTTTCCCTTGCTGGAGCCTTGCTCCCTTGATACCCACTCTGTCTGTTGTCCATTAGCCTTGTGTCCATTCATGTGGTGGTGAACTTACCCTTCTCCAAGCCTCCACCTCTGCCTCCTACTCTGCCCTCCTCTGGACTTCCTTCTCCACTCTTCTCTGCTTCTTCTCCTTTCACACCTTCATCTGATGCCTCCACTCAGCCATCTTTGCATCCCAAAGCTCATCATTATCCTTGGTGCACTCCACCAGGTGCTCATCATCCCACTTCTTGATATCGGCATACTTGCACATGGTGATATAGTACTGAGAGGTTAGTAGCAGAATACCTGGACTTTATATCTTGTAGAAGATTTCTGCACTCTGCTCTGTTTTTTAACTCTGTCAGTTAATAGTATCATGTGACCCTCAAGGGCCTTCAATGGTTTAGGCCTAAGAGGGAGATACTATCATATCCCAGGCTTCAAAAGCCAACTCTAGATCTTCTAGATAAACACCAGTATAACTCCAGACTATTTCCTATCTTCCGTTCTGTTCATTTTTTCTGTACTTACATTAGTAAATTCCTCTGACTTTTGTCTTTCATTTGCCTCTGTTCCCATTCTTCCAGACTACTCATACATCCTTATGCTTCATCCTTTGATACTAGAACTACTCCAATGTCATTGCTCTCTCAGAGCATGATCCTAAGGCTCTAACTCAGTAAAGCCAACCTTTGACACTTCTAGTACATATTTCATTCCAACTCCAGACTTAGTCATCTGATTTTCCCTTCATATATAAACCCTGTAGTTAACTGCCTGTAGACCTCAATTCAAATATCAACATTAATGACCAACTTCTGATCCTTTCCCTGTGACCTCTGCTGAGGGCTTGACATCCTCTCTCCTTGACCTTCAACTCTCTGACCTCTGACCCTCTAATCTCCAGCCCTCTAATCTCCAGTCCTTTGACCTTTGACCTCCAATCCTTCTACCTGAAATCCTAGGGCAAGATTCTGTGCACAGGTGTACCACATAAGGTAAAGCCAACACCCCACTCACCTTAACTCCAAAGTTTCAGAGTTGCATAGGACTTGGTTAGTCCAGTCATAACACATTGTAGAAATGGTACCAGAGAGTACCTTTTCCATAGCCCCAAACTTATAAAACTATTCTATTAAATTTCACCATATATCTATTAATTCTTTGACTATCCTTCATCACCAAGTGATCTAGTTGGTGCTCTGCATCTCCAATGGGGTCATGTGATCTAAAATTGGTCTATAATTCCAGGATAAACTCCCTGGAATTGTTTATCCAAAATGAATGGAGTATAGGGTTTTCCATCTAGAGAAGGTCCAGTTTAAACCATTTCAGTGCTATTCCCTTTAGGTACAACTGGGTGAATGTGACCTTGGCACAGTCAGAGGTGAAGGCTCTTGGACAGTTTTGAAAGTTTAATTTGCATTAGACTAGGAAAACCTGGAATTTAAAGAGATCCATTCTATCAAACCAGTCCAGTTTCTAGACTCTTATCTATTGTGAGAGTTCTGAGGATTTCTTTTTTGAAGAGCAGGTAAGGACCCAGATAGTGCTTGCTAGGTTAGCAGGCATGTCTTGTGGGATATGTTCTTCTTTGTCAAATGAATCAGGATCAAGATCATTACTAGGAGATCAGAGTTACTGGGAAGATCATGGATAAAGGATAAGGAAGTATAAGTAGTCTAAAGGAATGAGAACAGAGGCAAATAAGAAACAGGAGTCATAGAAATTTATTAATGTCAATTTGAGCAAAGTAAACAAGAGAGGAATATGAAAAAAAGTCCAGAGTTATACCAGAGTATGTCTGGAGTGTCTGGAGTTGGCCTTTGAGGCCTAGATATGACATTGGCCCTATAGGGAAAGTAGTAAAGATTCAATGGATTATGGAATAGAGAAAAATATATCAAGGTATTCAATGAGAACAAGGAACAAACAAGAATGCAAGAAGAAAATCATAACAATATCTACTAATATATAACAAACTCTTTATCTTATTGGGACTAGAAAGGCTGAAAATGCTGTCCAAGTTATCAAGACCCTTTATGATGTCAAGAACCATCCCATCTCTTCCCAGACCATTTATCATCACCTCAGAAAGGCTAGTATGAAGGCTATGATGAAGTAAAAATGCCCTCTTCTCTTCTAGTGTCATAGAAGGGCAAGATTGAACTTTGCTTTGAGTCATTAGCATTGGACTATGGAGGCTATCTGATCCAATACAATTGATTTTGGTCTTATCTGATCATATGACATGCTTTCAGTCCTTCACAGTCCAATGCTGATGACTTAAAGCAAAGTCCAATCTTGCCCTTCTATGACACTAGAAAAGAAGAAAGCATTTTTGCTTCATCACAGCCTTCATACTAGCCTTTTTGAGGTGATGATGAATGGTCTGGGAAGAGATGGGATGGTTCTTGACATCTTAAAGGGTCTTGATAACTTGGATAACATTTTCAGCCTTCCTAGTCCCAATAGAATAAAGAGTTTGTTATATATAATAAGGAAAGAATGTTTACCAGTGGCCTTGGGCTAATTGGGAAGATGTTTTGAGCAAAGGCAACTAATGGTAGAGTGGTTTAGACCAGTAGAATAAGCAATCTAGTAAGTAGATTGACCCAATTCAAGAAAAGAAATAATGTAAGTAATTTGCTCAGTAGAGAGAGATTTCATGGTAATGGTAGTGGGACAAGAGGTGATATTTTGGATTGTTTGTACCATTTGTGACTTTTTATACATCACATGACCAAAAACTTATGTGATAATGTACAATCATCATATTTCATGATATTAGCAATAAAACTATTGCAATCAGTAGCTGTGATTAATTATATGATATCTCTGGAACCCCTAAACCAAATCACATGACTCAGGAACAGATTAGTAGCCAGGAGTGACTACTATATTTTGTCTTACCTTATCTAAGCAAAATTTCCATGATTGATTGTAGTGTGCTTTGCACACTGTGTTGGGAACAAACATTGCAATAGTTTTGTTGCTCACTGTAGTACTGGCAATATGGGCTCTATCCCATTAGAACTTTATTGCTAGGTAGAAGCTCAGCACTATGAGATCAACTCATGCTCCTAAGTAGCATCAACTCATTACAATCTGTTGTGACTACATCAACATTTTCCCATGTTAATAGGCACACAACCAAGGGTGTTAAGATGTGCATGCCAAGCATTTGTAGAAATGAAGCCATAGCTCCTTTGGATTAACCTAACCATCATATCATACCATGCTCTGGCATTTCAAGGGGTCTCTGCCAAGAGCACATGACTAATCCAAAGTATATGCAATAGCAAGGATCAAACTTAGGGCTACAAAGTAGGTCTTTGTTGCTACCATGTTAAAGTATAAGCTTAACCACTAGGCAAAAGGCCTAAGCCAGTGTAGAAAACCATAGGTAATATACTACTTGTACACTAGCACTTACATTGGTAGTAGTGCTAGGGTTAGTATTTAGGGCAATGGTTGTGGTATGGAGTCAAGAGTATTATTCAAACTCAGTGCTGAGTTTGATCTTATGTAGTGACAGTCTACAGCTATCACGTGATTACTACATATGGTAATCTACTTAATATGGAGGTTGAGTACCACAGTCACATGATAGTAATGTGCTCTTTCAATACTCTCCCATGATTTACACATGGTAATAGAAAATCATAAATGAACTGGCTTACTTGGACTGTGTGTCACCATAGATTAAGCCATACATAGATTGGAATTTTATGAACTTTACTCTGTCAAGATTCTTGGTTAGTAAATCAGCAGGGTTCTCAGAGCCTTTGACATAGAATAATTCAATCAACTTTTCATGAACAAATTCTTGAATACCGTGCCAGTGAATGTTTATATGCTTGGATCACTTTTCAGTAATTGGATTAGATGCTATAAATATAGAACCCTGTTTGTCACCACACAGGGAGATTGGCTTCAAATCATATCCAAGCTCTTTGAACAAAGAGTTCAACCATACCAATTGGTGACTACAATCAGAGAGTAAAACATATTTGGCTTCAGTAGAGGAGTAAGCTACTTGACTCTGCTGATGCATTTTCCAAGCCATAGTAGCATTGGCAAGTTTCACTACATATCTAGTAGTTGATTGCCAAGTATTGGGATCAGATCCCCAATCTGAATCCATATGAGTGATTAATCCTGCTGTCATATCCCAGGCTTCAAAAGCCAACTTTGGACCTTCTGGACAAACACCAGTATAACTCCAGACTATTTCCTGTCTTTCGCTCCATTCATTTCTTCCAGACTTACATTAGTAAATTTCTCTGACTTCCATCTTCCATTTGCCTCCATTCCCATTCTTCTGGACTACTCATACTTCCTTATGCTTCATCCTTCGGTATTAGAACTACTCTGATGTCATTGCTCACTCAGAGCATGATCCTGAGGCTTCAACTCAGTAGAGTCAACACTTGACACTTCCTTTACTCCAACTCTGGAGTTAGTTATCTAGCTCTCCCCCCATATATAAAGCTCTGTAGTTTACTGCCTGTAAACCTCAGTTTGAATATCGACATAGAATATCAATATAGACAACCAAGTCTATCTTCCTCTTGTTCTCCTGTAATCTTCATTGAGGGCTTGACACCCTCTCTCCTCCCTCCAACCCTCAGACCTCCAACCCTTAGACCTCTGACCCTCAGACCTCCAGATCCCAGACCTTTGACCTTTGACCTTCAACCTTTTACCTGAAATCCTGGGGTATGATTCCGTTGCAAGAGTGTACCACATAAGATGAAGCCAATGCCCTGTTTACCTCAACTCCGAAGTTCCAGAGTTGCACAGGAGTCCATCCATTCAGTCTTAATACCTGCTTCAGATGCACTATCATAAACTAGGGTTGTGTCACAAGTACCATTGAGGTAGCGACAAATATAGAGTGCCCTGTTAAGATGATCCTGAGAGGGATTTGCAGAGTGTTTTGCCATTGCTATAACCACATAGGCAATATACCAAGAGAAAGATACAAAAGGGAACCAATCACCATTTGATAATGGGATCATAGTTCTGGGTCAACTGGATCTGTATTTGAGAGAGAGTAATAACCCTCAGGCAAGGGAGTTGGGGCAGATCTGGTGTTAGTTATCCCACAATGCTCAACAACTTTTAGAAGATAGTCATTTTGATCAATTAAGATTGACTTCCCTGATCATTGAATGTACATGCAGAGATACTCTTTGAGTACACCTAAGTCATGTGATTCCCATCTACTTATAAACTTTGCCTTAATCTCATCTATGATCATTTTAGATGGCCCATAGAACATGGCGTCATTAACATAAATTACAGCAACAACGATCAACATGTTCTTTTTCTGATAGAGAAATAGACTAGCATTGAACTTAAGTCATTCAAAGCCTAAGTCCTTTATAGACTCATTGAGAGTCTCCCACCATGCTATGGCAGCTTGTCTGAGGCCATAAATAGCATGTAAAAGTTGACAAACTTCATGTTTTTAACCTTTGACTTTATAGCCATTGGGTTGTTTCATATAGAGTTCCTTGGTGAGTTTACCATAAAGGAAGGCCAATCAGACATCAAGTGCCTCGATATGCCAGTTCTCAAGTGCAAAAAGTGCAAGCATTAAGTGCATGGTCTCAAAACACACTACAGGTAAGAAGATTTGGTCAAAATCAACACCCTCAACCTAGGTGAAATCTTTGGCAATAAGTCATGCCTTTTTATGACCATCAGATTTAACGTCAAAAACCCAGTGGTTATCTATAACCTTATGCCCTTTGGGCACATCCACTAGTTCATAGACTTGTCACTCATGCAACATTTTAAGCTCCTGTTCATAAGCAGCTCTCCACTCCTTCTGTTTAGCTAAAGGGAGTTTAAGAATGTCCCAATATGTCCACTCTTGTACTGGCTTCATCTCTGCAGAAGACAATCCATGGGGTATGGCCTTGGACATTAGATGTGTGATTAAACCTACTCCCTCTTTCTGACATAGGCACTCAACCTTCTTATTGGAAGGGAATGACTCTCTATCTTGTAAGGGTTGGGGGCCTTATGGCATAGGAGTGTCAGGAATCTCACCAGGCATCTGAGGAGCCAGTTCTGCTGGATGTGACAAGTATCCAGGTTCTTCAATGATGTCTCGCCATTGGCCAAGTCTATCCATATCTCACTGCTGCTCAACTGAATGTTGGTCGTCACCATATATATTATCAGGGTGAGTATGCACACAGCATTCTCGCTGAGAGTGATGTGGAGTAGGAGGTACAGCTAGAGATGCTGGAGGCTAATGCCTCAGTGGAGTAACAGGCCTATGAGGTAATAAAGACTCTGAAGTAGGGGAATGGGTAGGAGATGATGATGGTAAGGATGATGGACCAGGTAGGTTGTCTGAGGGACCAGAAAGGTCTGGACCAAAAGAAGAGCCATTCTCAGAAGCAGACAATTCTTGTCTTGAGGAGATTCTCACTTTTGTGCATTTTAGGAATCTATTTTTCTCGAAAATGGCATAAGCAGAAGTGTACACTTGATTGGTTGTTCTTATAAAAATATAATTTGATGTCATGCCAGGTACAATGCCAATATGAATCATAAGCTCTGCCTTAGGGGCTAGCTTCAAGGATCAAGTCTCAGGAAGGATGTGCACATAAGTAGCACAGCCCCATACTCTAAGATGGCTGACATCAAGTGCTTGCCCTCAGATCAACTCAAAAGGCATTTTGCCATTTAAGCAAGTGATTGGCATGCAGTTATATATATGTGTGGCATGGGCAAAAGAGAAGTCCCACTAACTATCAGAGGTGCAAGCATTATGCCACATTGACTCTGACTTGTTGGAAAGTGTCCACATGAGCCTTTCAGCTCTGCCATTCTACATTGAAGTATGAGGGGCAGATTGATAAATCATAATGCCCACCTCCTTAAGCATCATGTTAAATGCTTGGGATTTGTACAACATGAAGAAATCATAAATAACCAGGCCAACTGGTTCCAAACCTGCAGCATCTGCAACTTCAGTATCAATGTCTGATCTATATATATCAATGATGTTGTTGATGTCCCAAGTTTCGACTGGGGTGGGTTCAATATTACACTTGGTGTGATGAGAGTGCTTTCACTTCTTCGATGGCAGTGTCTCATTCTCAGACTCTGGGGACTCCATGATGTTAAGAGTAACATTGTCACTCTCAATATATTCAGTGGGAGGAACCCACCCTTGAAGAGGAACAGGCTTAGGAGCAGAAGTGAAGAGATGAATCTCAGGAGAGACAATCTCATACTCAATCCTGGAGGTCAGATCAGCATTGATTGTGCAAATTGACTCACACGAGGGCTAAATGCCCATATGCTTAGCTAGCATAAATGTCTACTAGATGCAGGTATCCATGGGAGGGCCCATGGATCCTTAATAGAGCTGTGCACTTTGGTGCACAATTAGGCATCAGAGTGGGACCAGTGGTGTGTGTGAACATGGGGACAATGATAGCGAAAAATGATACTTCGGCAGTGTTGGCTTGGGGCTTACCCTTGCCATCTTTTTTTCTCTTTGTGAGCTTTCTTCTGCTTTGACTCATTATTAGATGAGGAGACAGGTTTCTGCTACTAGGAAAATTTGGGCTCAATGCCCTTCAATTTGACAGCCAAAATCTTGTTGGCCTATTAAGGCCCCTTGCCTTTTGTAAAGGCATGCTGTTCCCATGCTAGAATGATGGCAAAATGAATTTCTGCCATCATAGGGTCCACAGCATTACTATCAAAGTCCTTCTTGCTCGTCAGCATCTGGGCTACCACCTGCATAGAAGCAGGGAGCTTGGCCAACAGGAGCATGGCCTGTACCTTTGCTGGGAATTTGTAATCAGCTGCAGTAAGCCAGGCGAAAAGTGTATCAACCTTATTCAAGGCTGGAGTGGGATGTGAGTTGGGAGAAATCTAAATATCAAGAAGTTCCTTGAACAAGAAGTAGATGAAGGAAATGGACTTTATGTCAAACTCTTGCTGCAAAGCAGCAATAAGCTCAGACACATTGGTCTGATTGTACTTTTGACAGAGTGAATCCATCATATAAAGTTGGATAGTTTCAACTGCTGTATCATTCGCCTTCGTCCAGATGATCCAGTGGTTTACAACTTCTGCCTTGGCCTGACTCATAGGGACCTCAGGCTTTGGAAGTGCTTGGATTTAGGAGTAGCTGGCAGCTTTGATATAGGACTGGATGAGAGGCCACCAGATGTTCCAAGTCATCCCATTGAAGATGGGAATGCAGATATCATGAGGAGAGGATAAGAAAGACATTGTTCTAAAAGAACATTAGTCAATCAACTCAATAATCCCAAGGTATACCAGTATAGGTTCTCCAGAGGTGAATACTCATGACAATGATCAAATGCATGCAAATTCATGCAACAGCATTGATACAGTCATCAGAGGTGACTAGCCCATCAATGAGTAGCATAAAGCAATACTCAAAGATCAGTAAGCCTAGTGTCAAGAGCAACGAGTGCTTCTTTTGGGCAACATCATCAAGCTCTATCAACTCAGCATCAAACCAGGGCTCATAACCTATAGAAAACCACAGGTAATATGCTACTTGTATACTAGCACTTACATTGGTAGTAGTGCTGGGGTTGGTACTTAGGGCAATGGTTGTGATATGGAGTCAAGAGTATTATTCAAACTCAGTGCTGAGTTTGATCTTATGTAGTGACAGCCTACAGCTATCACATGATTACTACATATGGTAATCTACTTAATATGGAGGTTGAGTACCACAGTCACATGATAGTAATGTGCTCTTTCAACAGCCAGTACTGTTTAACTCAGTACTAGCAATATGGGCTTTGTCCTATTAGGACTTTATTGCTAGGTAGAAGCTTAGTACTTGTGAGGTCAACCATTCTCTACTCATGCTCCTAAGTAGCATCAACTTGTTACAATCTATTGTGACCCTGCATCAACATATACCATCCAGGATAGAATGGTACACATTTGGTACAACTGCCTTTTGGCTCAGCAGCTAAGCACAGCAGTCTAGTCATTAGCTATACATAGTTCCCTACAATGGTCAAATGAAGAAAATTGTATCAATAAAACCTGGTGGTTGGTTGGATGATATGTAGGGAAGGGATTGAAACCAGTGAAGGCAGAATTGACTTAGGGTCAGACTAGGTAAAGCGTGTGCAAGAGGTGTTACAATTTCTACACAGCAGATTCATACCAGCTCATCGTTGACGACGCGAATGATAGCGTAGCGTAGCATGACAAGACTAATTGATACACAGTATCATAGAGTCGTGGCTAAGTGTGCAATGTGCAACACGATGGGTGAGACACAAAAGAAAAGTATGAACAGTAGAATCAATCTACTACCGAATGAGGTGCTAGTCAACGAGTGAAGGAGAGCGATTAAGGTATAAAGGATCGTCAGCGCGCGTAAAAATCCGAACAGGTCGTCGACGGGACCCCTCGCAGATGCAAGCTACGCGCAACCATCAGCATACGCGACGCAAGACAGCGGTGACTTCTTCTCCGGGGCACTCGACAGTCTCGCACGTAGTGCAGATAACCGATGCAGTCTCCCCTTTTCCTGGATCGCTGTACCATCCCCGTACCGTACAATCTGGGAGGGCATTGAAGATGGGGAACGGCGAGTATTCATATCGCACTCCACAGGCCGAGAGATCCGTCCCCGCGGCCGCACCTTACTTCTATCGTGATAAGCAAGGGTAAGGGAAGCAACGAGCTGAGGCATCGTCAACGTGAGTGTTTGTCCGTTAGCGGGGACTGCGCCCGTCCGTGCGGGTGGGGAGGGTGAGCGACGGGGAATGCTCGAATGGGACTGCGGTTGACGAGGACGTTCTGCGATTTCGAAACGAACGTGGCGTCTGAGAGACACAGAGGTGGTGGATGGGATAGGTGAATGAGAACTATTCGACGATGAGTCACAATGGGACGCCTTGGATGCTTGCGAAGGAGTGATCAAGCCGTCTAGGGTAATGTTTTCCTTCGAAAGCGAGTCGGAATCTATTGGGCAAGCCTTCTTGCTGGGCGCCAAGAGATTCAGAGACGGCACAGATATTTTTGGCGACGATATTCGTGGCAAGGGAAATGTAGGATGCCGCCCCTCAACACAACCATTTTGGGTCAATCTTTGATGTATCCTTTCGACCAACATGCGATCCATCGCATCAAAGTCGCGTGGCCTGGGCAGTGCTCTGCGATGGGAGTCTAGCTCCCAAGATCGCTGATCCTCAATGCTGCGCATGATACTCCGGTGGACGACACCCAACCACCACAGCTCTGTTACCTGCCGCTTGCTCTTCCTCGGGCGCTTTTGGTTCGCGTCCTTTCCGAAGCAGCCTTGCGAAGAGGAGACGGAAGAGTGTGCGGAGCGGCGTTTGCGAGGGGCCTGGCCGGCAATGGATAAGTGGCCGTCGGGAAAAGGAGCAGACGTTCCGTCGACCATTTCCACGTCGATGTCGTCATCCGATAGTGTACTTGGGAAAGGGACAACGCTTCTTACGTCGGGAAGGTCCGATTCCAAGCTCCGTACCCCTGAGCTACACAGCCGCTCTGCTGGAATGCTTTGTGAGCGAGCAGCAGAAAGGGAGATGGAAACGGTGGGTGGGGCTTTGTAAGTCACTGTGAATGGGGAGGCAGTGGAAGACAGGTAATGATGGCGAGAGTGAGAGGGAGCCGAGGTGGAAGATTCGACATCGCTCCAACCACAACCTATCCGCGCAGAGGAGGTTGGGTAGACCAGGCGTTTTAGATATGCAGGACCGCATGCATCCGAGCGAGGGTTGACGTTGGTGTGGTCCGCTAGGGCCGGGCGAGCGCTCGAAAGCAAGCAAGGCCTCGCGGTCGGAAGAGGCGACGGGTGAAACGACGGGGAGAGGTTATGTGTGGCCAACATTTTACGGGGCTGGGTCAGTGTCCTTGGACAATAAGAACGATCCGCGAGTTACTGGCAATCGAGTGCTGGGTGCAGATGAGAATGGGAAGTCGGACTGGGCCGGAAACGTTGCGATTATCAGGGCGAACAAGAAGATTGAACGAGGGAACGTCCTGCGCAGCTCGTTGCGTGCGATGCAGCAAGAGAAGATAAATCTCTGCTCTGAGTCCAGGATGGGTTTACCGCCACCAAAGTGTGGGCATTCAAGGTAAGTCTCGTCCACAAACACGAGATGATGGCCCACCTTTTTTTTACTGGGACGCGACACGGTGTTGGAACAACACAGAGCAAGAGCCCGGAGCTCGCCTGGTTCAGGTTGGAGAACACGAGGCGAGCTTACATACCCCTGCCAGTGCAACACGCGACGAGCCTGTAATATAAACGGTAGCAAACATTCGCGACAATCACGTGCACGGAAATGTGGTTATCTCTGGCAAGCACGCTGCGGAGAAGGTCATCGTAGCTGATATTGACACCATTCAGCATCCATACGGCCGTCCATAGCGAAGCTCGTTGCGTAACTTGACGGGACGCGGGACACTCTCAGCCGGAAATCCCTTGAACGGCGAATCATCGAATTCCGGCACGCATCCACGCCGCAGCCACCACCCCGTTCGAAGGGAAGGTAACCGGTGTCCATACATGCCTTCACCTGAGCATGTATCAGAGCAACGCTACACAGGACATTCACCGTACTCGCCGCATCATGGTGTGTATGTTAGATAACCAGCGCCGACAGACAAAGCAAATCCCAACAACAGGAGACAGTAGCACTTCTTCCTGCTGCGGTTCCGAGTGATCCGTCGAATCGTGTCCACGGTCGCAGTCATGGTGGCGCGTGTTTAATGACCTTCGCTAGGTGCCATCCTCGCATGCCACATGACAAGAACCGAAGACGATAGGCTCTCTTTCTCTTGGAGGAACTGGGAAGTGGCGATCGCAGTGATCGATTGCCATCCAACGTCCCGTGAAGCCTCAATAGCGGGCAACCCTTCCGTCGCTCAACCATACAGCATTGATGGATATGAAACTGCATCTGTTGTGGTTTCCGGTCCACTTGTAGTAGCAGAAGTTGCGAACCTGAATGCCACCTGTTGCATGCGGATTGGAGGGACGATAATCTATCAGCCGGCGGTTTTGAGTCCGAGTTGGTGCCTGCAATGATGGAGAGTCCAGCGGTGTACCGATAGCAGATACCTCCGAAAAGAACTGAGTCATGAGACGTCATGCAGTTGATGGTGATAGTATCGGGTGGAACGCCCTTCCTTGCCTGCCACAACTGCGCATGAGACTACACATCATCAGTGAAACCTTCGGATTTTCCGCACGTAACCTAGTACGACCATCAATGAAATCCATCTAGGCCGACATTACGGTGGTGATGCCAACTCTCCACCCTCGTCACCGACGCCAAACGACTGTCTGCAGAGGTGACCGCATTTTATGCGACTGACTTGCTCGGTGACTTCCGCGTATGGCAGCACGGAACTCCGAATCTTCCGCCCTTTACGCCCATCCGTGTTCGTGATTCATTGGATGGCCCATATCAAGCAAAAGCGCGTGCATACACTCCCACCGACGACGCCTCTGTCGCGGCAAGTCGGCGGACACACAGGCGTGCACGTCACAGAAGACGGCTCGTTGCTACTCAAGCCCGCCTTGCCACGCGAGGTCGCCTTTTACCAGTTCGTCAGGGATATCGCTGACGCCTCCACGGGATTACACCTCCTCAAAGCTTGGATACCCCAGTTCTTTGGTTTATTGAGTCTGCAGGGACAGCTCGCCGACCCAACCGCGCAAATGGAGGCCGGAACCGTCCCTGTCATCGTCCCTGTCACACCAGGTTTGGAGGGTACACCTACGTCCGGCGACCCCGATAACATGAATGGAGCCGTGCCTTCGAGTATGCCTGCGCAAACACTCGTTCTCCAAAACTTGCTGCACGGCTATCACAAACCCTGCATTCTGGACGTGAAACTCGGTACGGTACTCTACGACGCGGATGCTTCAGAAGAGAAAAAGGCGCGCATGATCAAGAAAGCGGCGGAAACAACCACTCTCAAAACCGGCATCAGGTTGACTGGCTTCCAAGTGAGCGTTTTCTCTCCAATCAGGCTCGGGGAGCTTCCATGTATATCCGGTCCATTAGGTGTATTCAAATCGCTCCCAAGACCCGGTCGTATACGGCAAGGCGTATGGGTATAGCTTAAAGCCAGAACAACTCCGGGAAGGGATCGAAAAGTTCTTTCCCTGCTCGGTCTCAACTTCCCTGACCAATGCTGATCCTGGAACATCTTCTCGATCGACCTCAAATGTCGGCCTCCCCGCTGATACCCTTCTCTCCCTCCTTACATCCCTCCATGCCTCACTTAGGAATCTCCGTGATTCCCTCTCTGGTGCACACGTGAGAATAGTCGGTAGTAGTGTGCTGATCATCTACGAAGGAGACTGGGAAAGAGCTATTGCTGCATCCGGTCGTGGCGGAGGACCTGGCTGTCCTGAAGTGGCGGAAAGTGAAGAGGACGAAGGCGAGCAAGTCGAGGTGGAAGTCGACGAACAGGGAAAGATCATCATGCAGTCCACTCAGAACGAAGACGAAACATCTGGGTCCTCATCCGAGGCATCGTTTGCGGAGCCAGAGCCCCGCTTGTACACGGTCTCGTTGATCGATTTTGCCCACACTCGCGTTGTCCCTGGGGAAGGACCTGATCAAGGCGTTTTGACGGGAATGGACACATTGATAGAACTAGTAGACCGCAGGAAGCGAGGGGTGGCGGGCATATCTGGAGGTAGATTGGCGGATTCGTGATTTCACATCGGTGCGTTCGACGCACGTCAGCATTACATTTGTGAACAAATGGACGGACTATTACCGGCACTCGACAAAATGAAGCAAAGTGCATCAAAAAGTCCAAAAAAGCAACAATGATGATGGGATGTCTGTCTGTTCGAGCAGCATGGTTACGTTTCACTAGGTTCATGTACCACATCCCTGATCCCCTCCCGGGCCTTCCTGCCAGTGTCCGAGATGGCATCTTTCCACGCTTTTGCCTCCCGCACGTTGGATGCGCGCAATATGATTGTATCTCCCCCACGTGGATACGCCAAATGCAGTCGAAGAAGCGGATCCTCCCTACCACTTCTCGACGGCTTGATTTGGATCTCATTTACCGGAATCGGCTACGACCGAACACACGTACCAAATCAGACCGATCGATCGTGTTCCCCCCCCCAAAAAAAAGGGCTCACCACGCGGTATAATCCCTTATCCGCCTCGTCCACGAGCACGAGTATATCACTGCACAACACCGCCCGCAGCTTGCGCCCGCTCCTTGCTTTGCTTAAAACGTCCTCCTTGACGAGCTTGCGCGGACCGAGGTGTCGCGTCGGCGCCGTCAGATCGAGTCGACCCTCCCCGATCCACAATGCGCGACTGATCTCTCCCAACCGTTCCCACCCTTCTCGGTCTCGAATCGCCTCGTTGACTTCACCGAGGATCCCTTCGGCCGTTCGGAGCGCTGCGAGTATGGACTCCCCTTCGGTAGCACCCCAAGTGCCTTCCGCTCCGAATGACGACGGGCATAGTTCAGTGAAATGCATGATCTGACGGATGAGTAAAGGGTATCGCGTGAGGCGTTGCACTGAAACGAATGCGTCACGAAATCGGGCGCGCAGCAGCACGTCAGCCGACCGCGTTCTGAGTATCCATTCGGGAACAACGCACTAGGCACAAGCAAGTAACTCGACAAGTCCAGGTTCCGCGCAGATGGGTCTTCCCGAAGGCTCTGCGATGGAAAAAAAAAGGCGGGAACTCCACGAACGCGTCACGTACTTAAACCCTGGACGCACCTGCAATTGCGTAGCCAGCGCGGGATTAGTCTCCCGCATTTGCTGGAGGGCCTTTCCAGCGTTCGCTTGGTTGACACAGTAGTTCTAGCATGGCACAGTTTAGGCTCGGCGCGGCAACAAAACAAGGGCGAGTAGTGGCGTACGAGATACACCCCCATATTAGGCATGTGTTTTTCCAGCAAGTCGCCAATGTGGTCGACATAGAGACGACAGTCCCGCTGGCGCTCCTCGAGGGACGAAAAAAACGTCTTTGAAAACCATTCAGGTCGAGGGTCGATTACTACCGCCAACTATAATCTCCTCACCGTATTCGTGAGCAATATGTCCTCGACGTTCGAGAAAATCATCGCGGTGGCGTTTTCGTCCAACACCTCCATCAAGCGGGAATAAAACAGCTACAAGGAACAGAAGCCATCACATCAGTTCCGCAATATGCCTCCACGCACCTCAACGATTAGCTGAACATCCCGCACGTAGTCCGCCTCAGTAGAAATCAACTCGAAAATGGCTTCCTGACGTTTCCGCTCCTCCTTTGGGATCTCTTCCAGCGCAGACCGGTCTACAAGACTCGCCCAAGACGATCCAAACACTGGACTGTCTGCTCTCATCGAACCGTTTTCCTCGCTCCACAGTGGTGCGGACACCGGGGAGGGCGTCAATGCGTGTGTGATCGGTCCCGAGACGACCAGCTTGCGATCGCGCTCAGAGCTATCTGGCGTAGTCGCACGCGCGTGACGCCCCAGAAAACTGAGAAACTGCGACGCGCGACTCTCTCCGCCGTCCGACCGTTCCCGGTCCCGGTCCCGGTCTCTGAGCGACGGCGTCACAGATGCAGCGGGTGACTTCGGAGGCGACGACGCCGCAGGCGCCCACGACCCGGTGTCCAACGACGACATGGACACCCTGCTCGCCGATGCCGGCGTTGCGTGTCCGTGTGGAAACAGAGGCGAATGTCCGTGTCTGTACGACGATTTCGTCTTCTTGAACGTTTCGTACCGCTCGAACGCGTCGTCCGGATGAACGATGCTCCCATCCAACCTCGTCCGCCCGTGGTTGGCGCCGAGCGTCGCCTCCCCTTCACCCACGACATCGTCGTCAAACGATCCAAAGGGTACGTGGGGCTTGGACGGATCGGTAGCGGGCACATCGAGCGTTGGAATACGCGGAAGATCCTTGGTCGAGAGATGCGGTAGTCCACGCAGCGGAGCCGGAGGCGCAGGACGCCGCCGCTTTCGCTCCAGGCTCGGAGACGCCGGCGCACCCATGACGCTCGAGCCTGACTTGGAGCGTGTGCCCGCACTCGGCGCGCCGGGCGCGGATGCAGGGGGATAGTGAGCGTGGTCATAGACGTGCACCTCGTCTGCGGGTTTGGACGGGCCATCATGCGGACGTGGGGGTCGGCCGCCGTCGTCCTCCCCCTCCGCGACGAGCGGACTGACTACCAACCCGGCCGCTTCCAGCACACGTCGTCGCTCGATCTCGCGTGCCACCGTCGCCCGCGCGCGTTCGGGGTGAATCTCCAGCTCGAACTCGGACGTACTATCCCTGTCTTCATCCAGCGAGTAGTACGCGTCGTCGTCGTCCTCGCCGTCCATGGACAACGTTTCACGCAGCTCGGACGTTACCAGTTGGCGCGTGTCTTTCGGTGAAGTGAAAGGTGTGCAATAAAAATCACTTATCTTCTCGTAATGATCATCATCTCCAGGAGGGTTTATGTCACCCGAGGATCTTGGCCCCAGGCCCCTTTCCAAGTCCAGCTGTGCTTGCCCGTATATTCTTGGGCCGACGTCTACGCCAAGGCCGCAATCGAAATCACGTCGCAAGAACGAACAAGAACGAGGGATATTCGAATTCGTATTGGTATTATTTAGTAAGAGGTCAGTTCCGACACGAGACATGACGTGTTTTTTTTTACCGCATGTGTGAAATCAAGTCCGGGAAAAAGAAAAAGACGAGAGAAGTAAGCAGATCGCGAAGGAATGGATACGATGGCATCCATAGTGTACCCGACGACGGTGACGAGGAGGCGACAGCAGAGAAAGAAATATATTTCAGTCTATATCCATCCCAGCAAGTGAAAAAAAAAAAGTAAGAACTCAAGAGGCAGTGCTTCTTCGTGGCCAAGGAAGTCAACTAACCCTCGATCGGCTCCAGGTATGCAGCAGGCACTACGAACACGAAACCGTCATGCTCCGCTTTCCACCAGTCCGTTTCTGATTGGTCAACGATGATGACCGTGTCGCCTTCGCCAAACGGAAGTTCGTCCGTGTTGGAACTCTCGTAGGTGTACAGGGCCTTTGCGTGGACTATATATACGTCAGCGACCTGCCAAGGAATATATAGAAGCATCAGGACGCACTCCGTTCCACTTTCTGAACGTATGTCTGAGGGAAGAACCCAGTTTTACCGTCCTTGACCGTAGTACCGTACCACCAATCTCCTCCAGACTTGGACGGATGGGCGACAATGATCATGTTTGTATCAAAGTCTGCGAAGCGGATGTATTCGAGTAACAGTATCAGACAGGACAATGGAGACGTGCGCACCCAGATCTTCCTCTCGCTGTCCTGCATAGGGATACAAGGATCTGACGCGAATTTCTGAAGAGGACACCCAACATGAATGCGTTAAACACTGCGTGAAGGCGACACGTTTACGTACCAGTGGAGAGATCCACGTCAGCCATTAGCCCAGACCTGTCGGGAGCATGCTCTGAGACTTCGATGGAAGGGATCCCACCAGCATCAGCCAGCACTTCCTCGTCTTCTTCCGCAGTCACTGGAAGACGGTTCACTTCCTGCTTGTCCACGTCCGCAGCCAGTGAATTATACCAATCCACGGATTCTTTCTTTCCGTGAGTGAAGGAGCCGCTCTGCGCTATCGGAGGAGCGCCAGGGGACTCGACAGGGGGAGGCGCCATATAACCCACCGGAGCAGCAGCAGTAACGGATGGCGAGGGCGGACGAGCAACGGCATTGATATGCGCGGGTAGAGCAGTGTCGCCGATGACCTTTCCAGATGTAGCTGCACCGCTTCGGTCATTTGTGACCGTCCTTCTCAATCGGGCGCCACTCTCGATGGCACTCAATAACGCACCCCGATCACCCGCTGGCGCGGGCTGAGCCACAACCGGTGCTGATGGTGCTGCAGGTGCAGGCGGTGCCAAAGGTGGAGGTGGAGGTGGCCCAGGAGCAACAGGGGAGATTGGGCTGCCCGAGGATGCGGCGGGTGCGGCCGACTGCGGACGTGAAGGCAACAAGTTGCCAAACAACTGCTGCGCGAGACCCATGCGTGTATCCCTCGTTCCAAGCTCTTCGTCGCTACTATCCTCCTCTTTCTCCATGACGTCGTCCCAGTCATCGTCGCTATCCTTTGGCGCGGTGTGATACGTCGTTTTGACCGGTGGCGGAATGCCCGGGCTCTTAGATGGTGGCGGCGCCTCAGGTGGTGCAGTTTGAGAGCGGAAGAAAGGATTACTGCTCCCGTTTGCCGTGGATGCTGGAAGCGCAGCGGGGGTAGTGCCTCCACCGTCTTTTATCAAACGACTAAAAGGATTATTTGCGGTTTTGTCGGCGGTAGGAGCAGAAGTAGGTGGTGCCGGTGGTGGCACCGGTGGCGCCGGGGCCACATCTTCAGCGGGCTCCTCGGATGGCAGCGCCGGTTGCGCAGGAGTAGGAGCAGGGGTAGGAACAGGCGAACTTGGTACAGCCGACGTTGAAGAAGCCTTGACAGCCAAGAACTGGTTCCTACGTTCCTGGTACGCTGCCTCAGCTTTCCGGGCTTCCTCCTCCTCTTGCTCAAGTTTGCGAATCAGCGCAGCGCGTTCTTCGCGCTTCTTGCGCAGGGCCTCTTCCCGTGCCTTAAGAGCAGCATCTTCGGGATCTTCTTCGGGTACAACGGGAGCGGGCGGGACTGGTGCTGGGGCTAGTGCTGGGGGTACCGGTGCACGAATAACAGGAGTGGGATCGACGAGAGCACGCGGAGTTGGCAGGCTTGGTGCCTTGGTAGGGATAGGGGCAGCAGAGGTACGGGAAACAGCCGCCTTCCGTGGTGGGGGCGGGGCTGGGGCGCGAGATTTTTGAGGCGGCGGGGCGGTCTTGGCGGTGGGTGTCGGTACCGGCGCAGGTGCTGGTACTGGTAAAGGAGCCGATGATGTAGGGGTTGGCGAAGAAGTCTTGCCTCCATTCAATGCCTTCTCAGCCTCGAGTTTCTCCTTCCGTTGCCTTTCCCGCTCTTCGGCCTGTCTCTCGGCTTTGCGAGCCTTCTCTTCAGCTTCTTTCTTCTCCTGAGCTAGACGGTCCTCGATAGTGGTGTCAAGTGTAGGGGAAGCAACTGAAGTAGATGGAGAAGCGACGACACCTAGGGCTTGCTTGCGGGCCTCCAGGCGACGCTGAGCCTCAGCACGAATAAAGGCTTGTCGCTCTTCGGGAGTCATGTTCTTCGGCGCGGGAGAACGAGGAGGTGCTGGAGGTGCTGGCACCGATTGGCTGACGCTACTAGCAGGCGGGGGATGAGGAGGAGGTGTGCGTGTGGCAGTGGATGGCCTGCGATCACGTTCACCGTCGCGAATGCGATCTCTATCCCCATCTCTATACGGCCTGTCACGATCATAGTCTCTGTCGTCACGACCATATCTTGACGCGCCTCTTGAATACGGCCGTTCCTCTTCCTCTCTATATCGTGATGCTGGTGAATACCTCCCGCTGTCATCATTGCCAAACCGTCCCGAACGTTCGTTCCTTCGGTCCCGATCACGCGCCCACTCCCGCTTCTGCCTCTCTCTCTGCTCCTCTCTCTCTTCCACTTTCTTCTCGAGTTCTGGCACTTCTTCATGCATTAACCTCACGAGATCTCTTTCAAGACGCCTCCTCTCCTCCTCCTTGGCGGTAGTTCTCGGACCTTTTGATACGTACTCGAGATCCTCCTGTAACCGGGTAATCCTATACCGTAAATCCTCTAGTTCCCTATCAAGCGCATCGGACGACCGCTCGTTTAACAACGTATCGTCCAGCATTTTCTGCGTATTCAGCAATTGTCGCTTGATCGAGGACAGATCTGCCGTCGCAGGGCTTGCATCATCCACACGCGACCGAACAGCACTCCTGTCCACATGACGATTGCGGGGTTGGTAAAACCCACCCGGGGGCTCGATGTCCTCGTGTTTGTAGACAGTCGCATCTTGTCGCCCGCCTTGCTGCGTAAAGGACGACGAAGAGGTAAAAGAACGCTCTTTCAGGCGCGAAACTGGAGTATCTAGTCCGGATGGAGAACGCGCACGAGTATCGTTTTTGAGGATGTCCTTGAGAAAATTGACAGAGGTATCGAGATCCCGAGATGAGGGAGGAACAAGCTCAGCAGGAAGTTCATCTGGAATGTCGTTTCCATTGAGCCCTGATGACGGTCAAATATCTGAGTACATGGATCAAGTCAGATAGAGGACGCGATGCGCACGTCGATAAATCAAGCCCATGGCAACATGAAACTCCGCCAAGTTAAGTTTTCCCCGATTATCAGCGTCGGCTAGGGTCCTGTGGCATGTCAATCGAGTCAATCAACGCTCTCGCAAAAAAGGGCGAGACGGACCAAATCCGAGCGAGGTCATTCCTATCTAAACCACTTTGTCCAAAGACTTCCAACGCTGTTTGCCCGCTGATAAAACCCGTTCCTTGCGCGTCCCAAGCTCGGAATATCTGATCATATTGTTTCTTTTCTGCCTTGCTCAGAGTCCACGGGATTTTAGGTGTCGTTCCCCTTCCATGTGCTTGGTTGTGCTGTTGGAAGCTCTGCTGCAATGAAAGACCTCCGAATTGCTGTTGCGGAGGTGGTGCGAGTTGAGGCACGCCCCCGGACGTATATGGAGCAGAGACATTGGCGGGCATGAATGAGCTGGAAATCAGTTGAAGACGGGGATCGACAAAACCGGTGACCTGGGGAACCAATGGGGCGGGAGCACGCCCTGCGAAACCGGTAGGTTGTGACAGAAACCCTACACCGGTTGGCTGCGCGACCAAGCCTGGTGCCCCAAAGGAAGATACAGAGGGTGCACCCAGGCGACCCTGGTTCGCATTCAGAAAGCCGATTTGTTGTCGAGGTACAGGAGGCGGAGGAGGCGGCGGGGGGTTCTGCTGATAAGAGGCGGGAAGGGGTGGAACCGGGGGCGGCGGAGGGGGCTGCTGAAAGCTGGATTGCGCACCCGGAAAGCCTGTAGGCTGTGCTTGCAACAAGCTCGTACCGATCCCTGGCACGCCAGGGAATCCGGTTTGCTGAGGTTGCTGGAGAACTTGTAGGCGAGCACTTGGGAACCCTGTTGGCTGCGGAGCAAGACCACTGAACCCTGCGCCTAATGCTGGTGGACCAGGCTGGGGACCAAAGCTACCCTGATGCTGCTGGAACTGTGCGGTGGCGTTCAGTTGCTGACTAGGTTGAAACTGCTGTGGTTGCGCGCCTGGAAAGCCAGTTTGCAGGGGATACTGAAACCCTGGCTGGCTCCACTGAGACATGATGGGGGGCCGGTGCTAATGGCAGGTGAGTGGAAAGACTAGGCTAATAACGTACTCCTAGCGCGTTTGCGTTTGCGAAAGGGAGTAGTCGTCGCTCTGATGATGGAGATCGTGGGCAATTTTGAAGCGGCGACCACAGAAAATGCCAAACTTAGACTTGTCAGAATAAATAAATAACTGTTTTCGTAATTACATCGGAATATTACTGCTCGAACCGTTGATCCCAGTGCTAACGTTGTGATTGTTAAGGAAAATACGACTTCCTGCTTGAAGTTCCTGCCGCAACGACTCTATGTAGACGAACGTGAGGATGGTGTGGTCCAGCATGGGAACCACCTCGGGAGAGGCGCTCAGGTACGCTGGATGGGCCTCTTTCCGAATGCCGAGGTTCTTCTTATGGAACCGAGCGAGCTCGACGTCCGACCCTGCTAGCTTCATCTGACGCGCGGTCTTCAACGCGTGCTCCACCCAAGCTAAACCACGACAGACTCACCCAACAATGCGTCGATTCGAGCTTCCACTTGTAGGTACGCCCATCAGGACCAACAAAGTACCGACCACTAACAGGGTCAACACAAAACGCGCCTTTAAGCGCCTCGATGTCATCAGAATACTCGGAAATCAACGTACGTCTCCCATGCGCGCTTCTCGAGCATCACATTCGCAGGCATCACCTGTCCGTTGAACCGGAACACCGTCTCTTTCAGCCGATGCCACTCAATGGTGCCCATCGTCTCTGGAACACCATTCCGACCACTCCAGCGGTACTTGGTAATCGTGGTCACTTTCTTGAACGCAACGGGCGTGGAGATGGTATAGTAAGTGAATCCCCGTTCGTCAGAGATATCGGTGTTCGTATGGTCGGTCGTGCTGAATACGAGGCGCATGTCGATGTCAAGGGGTTAGAGTAGGGATGGAAGGAAGGGGAAGGATCGTTGGATTTCAAAGTCGGTGTCGCTTATTATGCTAGATAGCATTCGGGGCTGGAGGCCATGAACGAAGTGGGCCGTGCAACTGGCATCCTATAGCACTTCCAGCAGTGCTCATGACTACCGTCAACCAGGGCACTGACCTCGCGCTTCGGTCCCGTCTGCCAACTGGCTTTTTACACGAGACTACTATCTGTAAGGTACGTCACGATATGATGCGCTTCTTTCATTCATGTAACATGCTTAGGGTCAGCCTGTCTTGGAGTAGCAAGCTCCATCATATGCACCAACTGCGACAGACGCTACGCAGCAGCAGATCGGGTGCCATGCGCTAAAAAACCTGTCATATGGCATTCAAGCTTCATGAACTCAGACAAAGAATGACGCTCACCGAGATGGCGTTGGTTACGATTATCTCCCCACACCGTCATTCCCATGAGGTCGGCAGAACTTCAGGAGCCCGCCGTGTCCGACAGATGTCCGAGTCGCTCCCGGCGCAACGACTCGGCATAAATATACGTTAATATGACATGATCCAGCATGGGTACCACCTTTGGAGAGATGTCGAGGTACGGCGGATGTGATTGTTTTCTGATCCCGAAATTTTTCTTATGGAACCTGACCAGTGCAACGTCCGAGTCTACCAGTTTCATCTACAAAGAATGGTTAGTTGAGCAGAACGTTCGATCTTGATTCTTCTCATTTCCGGTACACCAACAAACCCCGCTAGTAACGGACATATGACATACCCAGCAATGCGTTGATTCGAGTTTCCATTTGTAAGTGCGTCTATCGGGTCCTGTGAAATAGCGACCACTTGCCGGTTCACCGTCAATTCGTCAGTCATAAATGACCCCATGGGTGGACGTACGTGTTCCACCGACGTTTCTCAAGCATAGCATCCGCTTTGATCTCATTCCCATTAAATTGAAAGAGCGTGTCCTTCAACGCATGCCACCCTATCGTCGCCATTGTCTCAGAGACACTGCTCGGACCGCTCCAACGGTACTTGGTAATCGTTGTCGTCCGCTTAGAAGCTCGGGGGGTTGACACGGAGTAGAGAATGCGACCCTGCTCGTCAGAAATGTCCGAGTTCGTGTAGTCAGACGTACTGAAGATGAGGTGCATCTCCCAGGGGAAGGTGGCAGTAGTCAGTAGGAGGGAAGGGCGCCGCGCTTGGACGCGCGTGGGAACGTGTCACTGCGTTTCATGTAGTGAGCTGAGATGTCAGTTGCTGGATCGCTTGGTTGCCTTCGTGCTGTGTTGACCACTGCACAGGGCTCATGCCAGTGGAGTGAGACAGTATCGTCTAGCATTAGTGTGACATGAAACATCGAGGTGTGTGTGGCAAGCCGATTCTACGATCCGAAGTCACTCCCGTGGTTGTTGCGGAATCAGCGTGCCCCTTGGCTGGGGCCGTGACGCGCTGCTATTGGACACGTGTAGGATGTTTTATTCGTCGTGCGCTCGCGCCTAGATGGATGCGGTTGGTCCTACGACTCGGACTTCGCAGACGATGATATCAGCCAGAATGAAGTAAATTTTTGAAACACGGCAACGAACTCAATGTAATCGTTGTCGCGGTTAGAACCTGGAGCACGTCGTCTCGCCAGGAGAGGCAATGCGTATGTGACTCCGTTCGTCCCGTGAGGCGCTCGATAACGGGATCTGCCTGCGTCGCTGTGGACACTGCATCTTATCGGATAACAAGCCAAGTTACTAATTAGCGGCGCAGCGTATAGCACACGGTGCTTGCCCTAAAGTTGTATGATTGCCGCGTAAGATGGTAGTTAAAACGCTTCTTCACTTCATCTTTCATCCTCTCCTCCTCCCCGCCCCCCCCCTTCTGAAGCATTAACTTGCTTCTCTCCTGTGCCCGTTCTCGTCTTCCAGGACCCAATGGCTTCCCAGTTCTCCCAGCAATATGCGTGTAAGCTTGCAGTACACCAAATTATGTGTTCATCTGACCACCTTTCCTTTTAGTCCGCGCTCAAAAGAGTCTTAGCCTCGTCGGTGGAACACCAGACTACATTCCAGTCTCAGGCTTCAACGGCCCCGACGTCCCAGCTCGCACCTACCACTACAGCAACGATGGAAGGCTGTTCGCTTATGCTCTTCCAAGCGCGTGCGTACTGCCTCGTGTCTCCCCACCATCTCCGGTTCACATTTCGTTCAATACAGTATTCGAATATTTCAGGCTGAAGGTGCAAAGCTATTGCAAGAACTGAGCGTTCCCAACATCATTGAGCTCCAGTTCTCTCCCCGCGGAACTTACCTTTCCACCTGGGAACGACCTGGTACGTGTGCAAACACCGCGCATCAGCCTCGTTTTCATCATGTCATTCGATAATTGATATCACGTTCATATCTCACTTTCAGTCAAGCTCGAGGATGGCGCACAGCATAAGAACCTCCGCGTCTTCTCCGTCTCCACAGGCGAAGAATTGATCGCCTTCTCCCAAAAATCCCAAGAGGGCTGGAATCTTCAGTACACCATGTCGGAATCACACGCCGTTCGCCTCGTCTCGCAGGAGGTCCAAATCTTCCGTCCTGCCGAGTGGGGCAAAGGTGTGGTTGACAAACTGAGAGTTGAAGGCGCTTCGATGGTTTCACTCAGTCCCGGGTTGAATCCATCCCTTGCGATCTTTGTTGCGGAGAAAAAGGTTCGGTTTACGAGCAGTACTTGCTTTGCATGTTTGATTTACCGCTGATCCATCGATGTTCAAACAGGGTGCCCCTGCTAGCATCAAGATTTATGGCCTTCTCTACCTTTCCAGTGTTCCAACATGCTCAAAGAACTTTTACAAGGCCGATCGTGCCCAGATCAAGTGGAACGACCTCGGAACCCAAGCTCTGGTCGTCACCCAGACCGAGGTCGACAACTCTAACATGAGCTACTACGGAGAGACGTCCATGTACCTTCTCAGTGCGGTTGGCAATTTTGATTGCCGTGTTACCCTCGACAAGGAAGGGCCCATCCACGACGTTGCATGGAGTCCCAATAGCAAAGAGTTCGGAGTGGTGTACGGCTGTGAGTTGATCTCTAAACTATTCCTTATTATTAGCTAAATGTGTTTACAACAGACATGCCTGCCAAAACGATGCTTTTCGACCAGCGCGTCCGCACGCTCCATGATTTCGGTTCAGCTCCTCACAATACCATCTCATTTAACCCCCAGGGCCGCCTTCTCTTCCTCGCAGGATTCGGTAACCTCGCTGGGAAGATCGATGTTTTTGACAGGCGCACGCTTGATAAGGTGTGCACCGTCGATGCTCCGAACACATCCCACTGTTCTTGGTCACCCGATGGACGTTTCCTTATGACTGCGACGCTGTCCCCTCGTCTACGTGTCGACAACGGGATCAAGATCTGGCACGCAAGCGGTCCGCTCGTCCACGTACAAAACGTCGATGAGCTGTACCAAGCCAGTTGGCGCCCTACCCCCGTTGATCAAGCACCATCTTTTGGGCAGACGATTCCACCTGCGCCTCAGCCCTCTCCCAGCGTTCTCGCTGCTGCGCTCACGTCCAAGACTGTGGCTGCCAAACCTGCGGGTGCTTATCGCCCTCCTGGCGCACGGGGACTCGCCACTCCCGCGATTTTCAAGCGTGAAGACGAGGGTGGGGCACCACGGATGCCCACGGGGAGCGGAACGCTGAGCGGGAGTGCGACACCACCTCGGGGTTACACTAGCAGTCCAAGCGTGCCTGGAATGCCCACCAACGGAATTTCTAACGGGCATGGGCAGGTCGGGCGAAGATACGTGCCTGGTGCTGCGCCTCGGACACCTCCACCCACGGGCGCAGGCGACCAAGCACAAGGACGGGGAGGACAAGGAGGACTAGGGCAGGATAAGAAACGGAAAAAGAAGGAGAAGAAAAAAGGCGACAGGGGCGATGGATCGGGTACGGTGACGCCGATCGGAGGCATGTCCGCAAGGCCCTCGCTGGACATTCAGACTAACGGCGTAAATGGGACGACGAACGGCGTCAAGGCTGAGACGGTCGTGGAACCTGCGCTGACGCCCGTACCGCCTACGCCCGGCGCGGAGCAGCTGGATCCCATCGCGAAGAAGGTGCGGAATTTGAACAAAAAGGTGAGTTTGTCACACCTCTCTTGGTCATTTCCCCCCTCCCCCTCCCGCTGGGACCATGACTGATAGCGACACCATGTTCTCGCTTGCACCTAAAAGTTAAAAGCGATCGAGGAACTCAAGGAGAAGGCCAAACGAGGTGACCGTCTCGAGACGACCCAGCTCAAGAAGATGGAGGGCGAAGCGGACATACGAAAGGAGCTTGCCAGTCTCGGAGTCAGGGACGATCAATGATGGCGTGTGTAGGTTTTCATGTGGAGATATCAGCATAGCACCTCCTTGCATCACCCCCATCTCGTACTTTGCGATAGGTAGCTTTGCTTTTTCTATATGGGTCAGTGGAAAAGAATTCGCGCTTGTCGGTGGTAAACACGCAAGAGATCGAAACAAGTCAGGAGTACTAAAAACTCCCAATCGCCACCTGCACAGAGGAACGATCGTGGCAATAAATTTCGCCTGAGGGGACAAGGGAACTAGCCATGCTACATACCTCTCTGCTCCACCTCACGACTTGAGCAACCACGGTTTGTTGGTGAGCGTCCAATCGTCGATGAGTTTCCAAAAGTGGGCCACCACCGACTTGTCGACGTGTCGTCGGTGCGGATCAATCTGGCGGGCGACGTTCACGCCCAGTCGAAGGTGGCAAAAAGTCGAAGGGGCAAAAAGGCTCACCTTGAGTTCTGTCACGTTCCAATCCTTGATTTTCGCGTTAGGCGGATCGTTGGCCCACGTAAAGTATATGCCTTTAACTTAAAAAAATCGTCCGTGTAAGCCATCGTTCACCGGGGAGGGGACACGCCCAGAAGTACCATGATGAAACAATGTTCGGGGTTCGTTCCATTTGTACGGCCGAAATTGCCACGCTTGACCTGTCGTCATCACGCACACGACCCTCTCCCATGCGTCCGCCCCGAATTTCTGGAGTGCGTCGGTGCTGTCGACGATAAAATATCTCTGGACTGTGCCAGTCCCGGTGCCATGGGAAGCCAGGGACGAGGCGGAGCTAGTGGCAGAAGAGGGAAAGGCAGCAGCCGAGGCTGTGGGTGGGTCACGCCGTCGATCGATGTGGAGAAGGTCTTCCGCGCGGGGATTTCCAGCAGCTGCTGCGCGTTCGCGCGCGGTGGCTGAAGGTTCGAAGCTGGAAACAAAAAGTGTGAGCGCCGGCATACAGACAAGTAAAAGGCACCCGAAACGTGGCTTACACGGCTTCTTGCAGAAATCGTTTCACGTTATACATCGTGATTAGCGCTGTAGGCGATGAGGAGATCATGATGATCGGGAACATGTTTTCTGTTGAAAATGATTAGGATAGCAGACATGGGATCTGGATAGGACGCACTAGCTTTACGTGCTTGCATGGGCGGACCAGCAGATGGTGCAGACGCGGGTGTGCTTCCCGGTTTAACATCCCGAAGCTTCTTTAAACGGTCAGTGAAGCTTGCATGGAGAGCGGAGAAGTTCTGAACGTCTAGAACATTAGCGTCCTGTGGTTTCGTACGTATTCGAAAGAAGGAGAGAATACCCACGTTGGGTTTAGCACCTCTCAAGACCGTGTTTCTGTCTCGAAGCTGGACCTCATTTTGCTTTATTCGCTTAACGACTTCCATGTCTTGTGTGTCGGCGACGTACCGCCGTTTGCTAGGCGACGTAGCATCCATGGCATACGAGTGGGAAATATGTTTGGGTGTTGTAGAGGGTGCTGCACTCGTCAACCCTGCCCAACGTGGTGGCGTACCAGGTGGTGTCGTCGACTCTGTCAGCATGACCGACCAAGAAACGGACATGTAAACCACGAGTAAATCGGGCGGATCGAGAGGCATACTTACCGCTGACCAACGGTCTTATACGTTCCAAATCGGCGACCTTGCCTTCTAGCCATTCTACAAGGCTCTTCCGCTCCGTTACGCTTACGAACCCGACGGTCAGACCGCTTTCGCGAGCTTGGCGCATATACTCGGCACCAGGTGCATCGCGGAGCAACCAGGCAAGATAGACAGCCTCGAGGGTGTATACTTCGGCAGCGGAGGCCGGGTCAGAGAAGCCTGGCTTGGTGTACCGCGTTGGGGACGATTTTGGTAGGGTAATGGAGGGACTGAGGGAGATGTGTGTCGCTGCAATGAGGGTACCCGCGGGCTGGCCATCAGTTATGAATGTGATGGGTGTCTTGGATTTGATGGCGTGTCTTAGCGCTAGGAGAGGATCGAGGGTGGAGTCCATGACGGTTGCTCGCATCAGCCGTCGTCTAGTCCAAGCAGGTATGTGGGAGTTTATAACCATGTTTGGGTGACAACCTGCCGGCCCGGCCGACAATCGTCGGCGCTTGAAATTAGCAGAGCATCGCTGGCATTGCGGAGTTTGACTTTTCCACTATGGTGCCTGTTGAGGCGAAGTAGGCGGGGCGTAACCCGTCCTACCCTCCAACTCTGAGTCCACTCATTGCCTCTAGACGCCGCAATCGATTGGCTTCCGACGGTACAGAGACATTTCGTCGTCAGGCCGAGCCCAAGCGAAAGGAGAGGGCGAACTCATTTTCGTGGATGTGGAACTGGACACTACTGGTCGGCGGGTCAAAGGCCTCGTCGCGTTTACGCGGACAGATGGAGCGAATTCGTGCATTGATAGGGTCGTCGGGGAGTTCCCCAGGTCTGATTGGGTTCATCTTGCAGGCCATGGTATCCCAAATCCATAGCAGCCGTTCGAGTACGTTCGGTCTGCGCGGTGGCTACTTTACGATTCAGCAGATCATCAGGTGCGAACTGGAGAACGCCGAATTCGCGTACATTTCGGCACGTCATACGATGGTGGGATAGTCTAGATGAGGTGATCCCCCTCGTGTCTGCGATGCAGTCCATTAGGTTCTGATCGATGATTGGGACGATGTGGGCGATGGACGATGGTAAGGCGAACCAGATCACGTCAATTTTTCATAGGCATATGGCAGCGGACGGCTTGGAACGTTTGGATTATAACCACGCTGCGTTTGCTCCGAACAAGAAGATGAAATCTCGCAAAGTATTATTCGACCAACAGAATCTCTAATGTACATCCAGGTGCCTAATGGTTAGAATACTTCTTGCTTCGCAATGCCTCAGTTTCTGTATATCTTCCCATGCTGTCCCGCTCTAGACTTCTATCGCTGTCGAAGTATCTATCCAAGCTCGTTCGTCCGTGAAGTTCGCGAAAATGAAGCTTCTGCTCTGCCTTTACTATGCGTCAGTCGATATTCATACCCGCATTCGGCTCACTCTGCGCGATTGAAGCCTTGTTCGTACGTCGCTTGTGAGAGTGAGTGGTGGGCCCGCGGGTGAACAAAATGGAGGTGAATCAACAAGGACTGGGACTGGTGCTGACGGGTAACCGTTACTAACGCCGCTTCATAGCGCGGTTGTCCGGCCGTTCATAAGGTACTGACTTGGGGGTTACTGATAGTACCGCACACGACGAAGTTCTTTCAAAAGAAAAAAAAAGTGCGTGCGTTAGCCAGAACTCTTCTGCGTCCGTCCAATTCGTATCCCCTCTCCTCGTACACGTTGCGCATCTGCACAACAATCGTATTGAGGCCTAATAGCGATTTGTTTAGCTCTCGGTCGAAGTGGTCGCCCGCGATAGACGCGCCGCCATCCAGGCCCGCAACGAGTTTGGCATAGAAATCGTTGCGGGACGGACATGCATTCACCGCGACCTGGGAGGACAACAGCGAAAGCGCGCATCGTCAGTGTCAGGACACCATATCCTACAAACAAGCGAGTAAAAGACGCGCGAAGGGGGCACGCACTGAAAACATGGCCCGTGCGAAGAAATTGTGATGCCGCCTCAGAGTGGCCTCGTACCCTTTCGTGAACGCATTGGTGATCTCGAGGTCCCGGTCCCTCTGCGCATTGTGGGGTGCCTGCTGCGTGAACGAGAGTCCGCGAAGGAGCCAGAGAAGGCCTTCCGTTGCGGTGTCTTTCTTCTCGGTTCGTTCATTGAGCGTGAGAAGCTCTAGCGTGTTGGACTGCGTGGGTTGGCCGAGGTAGCGGCTACGGACTTTCTGTTTCGATAATGTTGGTGTGAAATGAAGACGGTTCGGATGGGGAGAACGGGGACTACAAGGGAAAGCAGATCTGAGGAGGGGACGTGCGGTGATATTTCCATCGAGGTCGCTCACTATGAACGCGGGGCGCTCGAGGAGTTCTGTTGTAGTTGATCAGAGCCATTTGGTCAGGTCATTGATAGTGCATATACGCACTGAACAAGCGCACGACACCTTTCGACGCTTCGAGGAAAGCAGTGGTATCAATCCCCTGATCCGTGATGGGTACATTGGCGAAGGACTGAAAATTTGGTACATCGCAGAATGCCAGCGATGGTTACCCATCACGAAAATATATTAGGTCGTATGTCACCTTTACGGTATGGAAAAAAGGCGCCATCGTTGTTGTACCACGTGTGTTGTTAGTAACGAGGGGTGTGGACGAGTCAAGTGTCATGAAACTCACTCTAAGTGAAACTGTTACCAATGCAAGCGAGTAACTAAGTATGAATGGATCAAATTGCCTCGAGGTATGTGATGATATGATGTCATAATCTTCAGCGAAACATCACTTTAGAAAATTGCATGGCTGTGCTGTAAAACTGAACCACAGATGGACCTAAATTCAATGCGGAACGGGAAACCTGGTGTATTATACCACATTCAGGCCAGTGCGTTTGACAGCCACGCGCAAGGCAGCAGCCAGCATCACGCATTCCCTGATGACTGGACTGCAGCGGGACGCGGGCGAGTAGTCTCCCATAGTGTGTTACATTCAACTAAACATTCAACTGATTGGTAGGAAGTGTGTAGTGATCCGGGATGCAACAAGACCAACACGGGTTTCGTTTCATCACCTTGAACGTTAAAAAGAAGAAATAACACAAACATACACCAAAGCGCTCTGTCTTTGCCAGCCAATCGTCCACCGCCCACCGTTTGAAGTCCTAGATCTGGAGGGGCGCACGCGCAGCCCCTTTCTCCCCCTCCAAGATGTACTCTACCTCTGCGCCAATGCGACGACGGTCGTCGATCGTGATGTCAGACTCGGGGGCAGCGTATCCGAGCTCTAGAATCAAGGAAATTATTGTTGTTTCGGGAAAAAGATGAGAGTATCCAATCGCTTACTGAGGTTTGCGTACTGTGAGGGAATGGGATCGGTGAAAACAGGAACCTTGGCGAGATCCAGGGGGAACGAATGACCGATCCATGCCGTTCGGAATTCGTGGTCCCTGTGGGCGTCACGTAAGTAGCCTGAGGGCGTATCGGGGAGAAACAGAACGAAAAACCGACTTTCTCTACAGACGTACAAGGAGTTCGGGGGTCGTCAGTAGGCTGAGATGGACTGCAACAAAAGACGAACCTCCTCTCGTGTGATCGGATGGACGAGAATGCTTGATCATGGGTGAATCAGGCGAAACAAACGGCTCGGGGACACCCTCACCTGAGTTCACCTCTGTGTTGGCAGAGGTACGAGAACACGGACGCGAACGACGTGCAAGGAACCCACACTTCATATGATCCTAGAGAGTATTTACTCCAACCTGCGGAATCTTTGCAAGCTGGCCTTTGCGGTCACGCACCTACAGGATGCGGGCCAATCGGGGCCTTATTGACACGGAAGAGAGGAACGGCTACAAATGCCCCATCGCGCCTGAGACGCAAGACAGCGTCGCGTAGTTCCAGAGCAGTGTTATGCTCGTACGTATTGTCCTGGTGAAAATAGATGTCTGCACATCGCAGACAAAAACTCTGTGAGATAGAATGTCCGCGTGGAGCATTTCAGGTCTCACGAAAATGCCATTCTCTAGGGGGTATAATAAGGAACGGGGTCGCGACGACGATCGGGACACATACTTGATTTCTTCGTTGATGACTTGCTCGAGGTCAGTCGGGGGAGACATCTTTGGGTGCAATTGTAGATAAAAAGACGGGCGAGAGCCTTCGTTACCCGTGGAACGAAGCTGTCTCATTAAAAGTGCTGCCCGTGTGCACTTTTATGCTGACGAGGTGGCGACGACTTCCAGTAGGGCGATGAGCTTTCGATCCACTGACTCGGGATCGTTCGTTTCGGAGTGACGAGAAGTCATACTCGCGAAACAGTCGCAGACCGCCACTCAACACCAGACTAACTTTAGAAGGGTACGTCGCCACCGGACCCATCAGACGAGTAGTCAGTACTCGCTACAAGCTTCAATATTCCGATCTTTGGTTTCGGTTGTGATCTGTCTCTGTCATACCGTCAGCGATCGTTGGTATCAATCGCGCTTACGAGCCCGCAAAGTGCGGTGGTCCCAACTCCGATTGGGCTCTGGTATTCCTAAAATGAGTCGGGCAGTGTGCACAGAAAAAAAGGATAGAACATACCATACTTTTTACCAAGAGCAGCAGATGTCCGAAACGATCTCTACATGGAGCCTAACACGATGGATGGACCGATGTTCCTAGTGCGTCCAAGGCGTGATATGACCCAGCATATATTTCATTCGACCCTGAACGCAAAAACGCACACGTATAAAAAATACAGCCAAAGCAATCAGCACAAGTCATCGTGGACCATTCGTCCACCTTCAGTGCCGCTTCCAGGCTTACGATCCTAGTTCGGAGGAGGCGCACGTTCGGCTTCCTTCTCCCCCTCTAAAACACGCTCCACCTCTGCGCCCATGCGACGACGATCGTCGAGGGTGATATTGGGTTCCGGTGCGGCGTATCCAAGTTCTAAAAAAGATTATCGTCAGCCAAACGCCCAGATGGATGGCGGTATCGAAGTGCTTACTGAGGCTTCCGTACTGCGAGGGTATAGTCTCGGAGAGGACGGGGACCTTGGTGAGATCCAAGGGAAAGGAGGGGCCAAGCCATGCTCTACGAAATTGGTGGTCCCTGTGAGCGAGATCAGCAGGAGGGTATTGACGGAGGGAGAGAACAAAACCAAACCTTCTCTGAAACACACAAGGAATTTGGAGGTCATTGGTAGGCTCAGACAGAATACAACACAACACAAACCTCTTCTCGTGTAAGAGGATGGACGAGAATGCTTGATCACCCACATAGGATGAATTAACTGAGATGAGTGGCTCTGGAGCATCCTCACCTGAGTTCACCTCTATGTTGGCAGAGGTACGAGAATACAGACGCGAACGACGTGCAAGGAACCCACACTTCATATGATCCTATACAGAACTCGAGTCAACTGCAGGGTCTCGACGCCGGTCTTGCAGTCACGTGCCTACGGGATGTGGGCCCATCGGGGCCTTATTGACACGGAAGAGAGGGACGGCAACAAAGGCTCCGTCGCGCCTGAGACGTAGGACAGCATCGCGCAGCGCCAGAGCAGCGTTATGTTCGACCGTATTATCCTGATGGAAGTAGATATCTGTATGTTGCATGCCGACTATGAGTAGCACATTGGCAAGGAGTGTTTTATAACTCACGAAAATGCCATTCCCTAGGGGTTCATCAGGAGTGAGACCGCGACGACAGCCAGAGGTACGTACTTGATTTCCTCGTTGACGACTTGCTCGAGATTGGTCGGGGGAGACATCTTTGATGGAATCAGATAAGGAGTCGAACTTGCAGCCGAAACGTCTGAGTCATGCATCGTGCATCAGGTACAGCCCCAATTAATACCAGGCGCAGTCGGTCATCGCGAATCCACTGCTCTCATCTTCGACTTCAGCTGGGATCTTCATCATTGGGAAGACCTGCTCTGCGTTTACAGTGACGAGCTGGTATCGGTTCGATTGCACGTGCCAGGCATCTTCTCGATCGACGTGGATGCCTCTGCGACTCCTCTCGCAGACATGCGTCGTCCCACCATCACCCTGGTCTACTTTTCGCCCTCACCTCGTTTATTCTTCCATCTAAGGACGAGTATGACACGCACGCAGTTAAAGAGACGTCGTGTGCGTCCTTGGAGGCGCTGCGGTCGAGCGTACCCTCGGCGTTACGAGTGTTCCAGCTATTGAACGAATACAACGTCTGGTGTCTGCTCAGGATGTATTTCCGTGCGTATGTTGAAGCCATCTATGGGGGCGGCACCATTTTCGACGGAAAACAAGGAGGGAACGTCGCTGGCAGGTTTGATACTTTGTGCAGGGTGGACACTCGCGTTCTGTACGACCAGCAGTCGGGTTTCGACTTGTGTCGAGTCACGCCATGTGTCGCTTGTTGCTCTGCATGTCTTATGCGTTCTTCGATCCCATGGCTCAGCAGCTTCGCGTTCCGGGTTGTCCAGCTCGTCCAGGGTCACCATAGGTGGGTTTTCCACGCTCCACTTGTTTACGCGGCCAATCACATGAAACATGCGTTCACGACGCCTCCGTGACACCCATTGCACATCCCGGATCGACTAGCCCGACCTGAACTTCCCAGAGTAGGTCCACTTTATCCTCCTGTCTTGACCATCCTCGACGCGTTTGATAGCTCGTTTGGCATGTGTCCGACGTTATGACATGTAGATTCTTCCGACACGTTCGCTTGGTCGCTGGTAGTTCCTACGTTGACGCTCGCAGAACCCTGTAATCTCCACCTCTTGCTCGACGGCCGCTTAGGGGGTTCGTTCGCGCGATTCGCGGATTCCTCGGGTTGCTTTGGTAGTGATTGTGAGTCCACTGTCGTGTTACGTTCCTCATTGACACTTTCAGGTGTGTGGGTGAGGTTGGGTGCGGAGCGTAGTGAACACATGGGTATGACAACAGGGTTTGATGGGTCGGTCGTCTCTGCAGCCGGTGACTTCTGCATGACTCGCCGCTGGTGCCATTCGTCGCTCCGTGGTCATTGTCTTGTTCGCCGTCGTCTCCACCTCCCTGAACATCTGTGAGCCCCCCGACAACTCCCGTTTCATTATCATTTGTTACACTGGCGGTTTCTGCAGGTCAAATGCTGGTGCTATCACCTCCTACCAATGTCTGGGCAGTGGGACGATCTGACGATCCGACTAGCCGGTCCGAAAAACCTTGTTAGTTTTCAACAAGATTGGAGGTCGTCAGCCGGGCATGGAGGGCATTGTGAGACTCGGGCCCAGGTAGTAGTACCTGTGTTGGTAAGAGGCGAGCCAACGATATCTAGGGGACTCTATCGCACATGCGACATTTTGTTTCGTCAAGCGAAACGGCAAGAACTATTACGGCCACTTTTACTATAATCATACAATACTCCCTACCGCGCCACCTTCTTATATTGACTCGGTGGTCAGTCCCTCCGCTCAGGAAATAGGTATTAATTACACTCACAGAGTTCAGCCAATCCTGCACCCTATCACGACTCCGTTCCTGAGAACGTAACTCCTCCTCCTTGTGCCGCTTCTCTCGTTGGGCGGCTATCATTTGAGGCGTAGTCCTCTTCAGCAACATCGACAGGTAAATGACATCATCCATGGCTTCCAGTAGACCTTCCGACGCATCTTTGGTTTTTCTCCTTTTCCGTTTGGCCCTCCAAGGCTTCCAATCGGGGTCCCCCGGATCATCCGGCTCGTCTTCAGATTCATCATTTTTGGTGGCGGCGGAATGTTTTGTCTTCTTCTCGTCCAGGGCACGCTTGAAGTCGGTCTCAAACCGTTTTCTTAACAGGTCGCCGAGATGGTCGCACTTCCAGCGGTTGACGACAGCAGCACCATACATGAAGTCGAGCAGGATACTGTGCGGAGCGCTCTGTACAGACCAATTGGCCTTAACATCCCTCTGCAAAATAGGATCTAGTTGCTCTGGATTTGGTTTCACGATATACTGCATTGTCGTCCGGTTCGCAGGAATAGAACCTTCCTCAACCCGAGGAACATCGGCCGATGACATTGCAAAGTTAGGAGTCTGAACACAATGCACATCAGAGACAAGTGTAGAAGATACATGTATCCAATTCTGGGAGTACCTTTAGGAATACAACTCGAGCCGAACCGAACCGTAGGTGTAGAACTGCATCCAGAAGTATTCCATTCTGGATGCAGTCGATATCGACATCGTCATCGAGAGAGAACGGTAGTTGATCGTATAGATTGAAGCGGTCGCGAACAACAAAAGTAATATACTGAGGAAGGGGTAAGCATCTTCCAGGGTCTACCGAGATCAGATAAACATACCTCGTCACCTTTGCTCCTGGGAATAATATGTGCTGTATTGCAGTCATCTATACCGTTCCTCGTGATGACACAACGGTTTCCATCGCGCTGGGCAACTTCCGTACTGAAGCTAGAGTCTCGTGAAGTGGCCATACTTGACCTGCGTCGGTCATCGGCTGCGGTGTAGTCAACGAGATGGTATTCATCTATCCCGGAAGACTGTCAGAAAATGTCGATAGAGCGGGAAGCACAAGCTCACTGTCGGGAGTATAGTAATACCTGTCAGCAAGGTCATTGAATGAGACGTTCTCATAGTTGGCGACCTCGCCTCCTGGAGTGGTTGAGAGATGACCCTTGGCACCGCAAACAGCAAATGTGGCAAATCGAAGCCACTTGAGTGGACGCAAGGCGAGTCTATTGATATCACTGCACGGGATGGAGAGGGCGTGAATCCATTCAATGTTCTCAGTGGTGGTGGGTTCAGTGGGCAGATAAATGTTAACAGTGGACGAGCAGCTCGGGTTGTCAACATCGGGCGGGTGGATGTCAGCAGCGGGCGGGCGGGTGTCGACAGTGGCCATGATCAACCTGGGCTCCTGGAGATTCATAAATGGAGGAACTTTAAAATTGGAAACCCAACAGGGTAACCGCGTTCACTCCGCGCCCCAGTGATCGCTTCACAAAAGATAACCCGCAGCCCCTATCCATTGCCCTCACTCTCCCAGCTGAAATGGGTTCCTGTGCTGCCCCAACAAAGCACCTCTGCATCTACTGGGCCCATCCTAGCACAAGTGGCACAGAAAGCTATGCGAAGCTCAGCCAACTATTGGTTGTACATTGGTTCCGGTGCAGCATACCCAGGTTCTAAAAAAGATGTAAAGATTATCTTCTGGCAAAATGTCTAGATAGATGGTGGTGTCGAATCGCTTATTGAGGCTTCCGTACTGCGATGGTAAACCTCGGAGAGGACGGGAACCTTGGTGAGATCCAAGGGAAAGGAGGGACCAAGCCATGCCCTACGAAATTGTGGCCCCTGTGAACGAGATCAGCAGGACTGCTTTAGCGGAGGGACGGATGAAAACCAAACCCTCTCTAAAACATACAAGGAATTAAGGGGTTCAGACAGACAACAAACTCCTTCTCGTATATGAGGAGGGACGAGAATGCTTGAACACCCCCATGGGATGAATCAATAGCTCTGGGGCATCCTCGCCTGAGTTCACCTCTGGGTTGGCAGAGGTACGAATACACGGACGCGAACGACGTGCAAGAAACCCACAGTTCATATGAACCTACAGAGCATTTATTCCAACTTGCGGAGTCTTTGCAAGCTGGTCTCTGTGGATCATCGTGATCACCAAGTCTCCACAAATAACATCAACGATGACGGCACCACTAACTCCCCGAGGCAGATCGACGCGGGTCAGTGCTGTTGTCGGGTCAGCGATGCGTTCCAAACATTAAGGAGCAGACGTACCCGCTCCATTTGCGGCTGTGTCGAGCGTCAATCTTGATCTGCCAGTCCGAAGTCTTACCGGGGAAAGACATGATACAACGTGGTAGACTTCGAGTACGAGGGCGAGTGTGTTAGTCATCGAGCATTGAAGATGTAGGTGAGAACGGACGATTTCGTATCGAGGATGTATGCCCATCTTTTGGACGGTGACATCCCGTCATGCTCGTCGGGTAGCGGGATGTGATGTCCGTATTCCTTATTTTTCGTAACTAGGCTTGAGAGTGAGGCGAATGGAGTTGCCCAAACAGAAGTTCGAGATGTTGTGTGCGTCCATTGGAGGCGCAGTGGTCGAGACAAGTGCTACAGCTATTGAAGGATATACGTCCTTGTCTGCTCGACACACACACCGGGCTTGCCGTACGTATGCTGAGGCAATTTATGGTGGCGTGCCCATTCTGGATAGAAGACAAGGAAGGAATGTTGCTGGGAGGTTTGATAGGCTCTGTGCTGGACAGTGTTGTTAAGCGTGTACCCCGTGAAGATACTCTCCGGACGCTGTACGACGGGAAAGGGTCACTTCAAGCATTGCAACATGTTATCTCTATCAGTTTGGACTTACGTTCACGTATTCGGTGATGGGTTAGGCGGTTCCATGGATGCCGAATAGGTCATGAACCGAGAGCTTGGAACCATGTCGACAGGTGGTAGTTCTTGTTTTTACAACGCAACATTAGCATAGTCTAGTGCGGGACGAGGAGGGTCAGCAAGATATTCTGGCAAGTCGACCACCATGCCCGTTGGTTCTCACTAACTCCCCTCTACCACCCGCCATGAAAGCCCTTTTCTGTGTCCTGGTCCTTCGAGCGACCACAGCTTATGGCTCTTCAGGAGACAGATCTACCGAGCTCCAGAACTGACTCCGACTTGCTATGGCGATCGTTGTCACCCATGGACCACTGGACCCACTGGACGTGAACGGACGACTGTATTACCACTGCGCGCAGATGTTGACAAACAAGAGTAACCGTCTAGCGAAAATATTATGGCTAGTGGCCCTTCTGGCCTTTTCTCAACATGCATGAACCTGCCTCGGTCGCATTCCTCGTCTGGTACGTGTGGTTTCACCTGCAGGGCGCTCGTCAAATTCACCGAAAAGTACCCGAGAACAATCCATTCCGAAGATATTATCTTACCTGGGTGTATGTGAGTGTCAATGCGTGGATGTGGTCGACAGTATTTCACACGAGGTGAGCAACCTGCTTCTGCTACCCTGCTTTTGTTAAAGATTTACCGCTCACCGAGAAGTAGGACTGTTTCTCAGGTTCACCCTCCATCCTCGGCACGCTCTACTATATGGTCACCCGCGCAGCGAACTTGTACCCTCGGTCATCCAAACTCGTCGCTCACGCTCACGCTTCGGATGGTCTGCGTCGTGCATTACCCTCTATCTGCCTCACGTCACGCATCTAGGTGCACTTCCTCGATTTGACTATACATCCAACATGGCTTTCAACCTCGTCCTCGGTGTCCCTTGTGGCTGTTGTATTCCCTCCCACTTCCGTTATTCCCTAGGTGTCCAAGACATATAACCAACGGCATGTCTACGAAGCAGGGATATTTGTGTTTTCAACCTCTGCCGAAACTGCAATCGAGCTCCTCGACTTTCCGCCCCTGAGGCGCATCCTGGACGCACACGCCCTTTGGTACCCGAGCACAGTGTCCATTGTTAAGTTTTGGTACGAGTCATTGATCGAAGACTCCAAAGACGAAGGCTGGCGGCCAAGCTGCTAAAAGTAAGGATGACACGATTATACATTTCTGCGATTCAATTAATGAAATACATTCTGGTCGAGAGAGTCTGTCTATCCGTAACAGACCAACTAAGCACAGGATTAAAGTAGACCTCCCGCTCTGCGTTTACGCTTCATGATCAACAATGAAACTGCTCCAGAAGGTATCAGTATTCCCCTTTCCGGTAAGCAGCCGAAAAGGACTGACGTATGACGGAGTCCATCGACTCGACGATCGAATTGTCGACCTCCAAGGATGCGGGCTGCGATATCATGCCCACGTAGAGATACCGCTTATGCCGGTGAAACGTGGCAAGCCGCCGTCTGGCCTTCGTACCTTCTTCCATGCCATAAAGCTGCCATGCGCGTCACTCAAACGTCCCAGACTCGACATTGTCATATTGCACTCACTCCCAACTGCTTGTTTTCCAAGCTCCAAGCAAAGACGTTTCCCTCGCCGTCATCGAATTGCCACCTGCAATGTCGATGCGGTTGCGACTCCCATGAGCGACCCCAAACAGAGCACCAGCGTGAAGGGACGGCACTCTCACCTTTCCTCTGGCGTACTTCCATCGATCGCCCTGATCCAGTGTTCCGCGGGTTCGAACGCCCCTCCGTACATGCTCACCGTGACAGGCTTGTCTCCCTCGCTCTGAATTTTCCCCATGTGCTCATACATGCCCGTGTGCGGATCCAGTCTCCGCACCGTCGTCAAGGTAGGTTCCCACTCGGGCGTCCGGACGTCGTAGTAAATGGTATCCATCGCGTTTGACACGACCGTGTTGAGCATATCGGCCGTCGTGAACGTGAGTTTCTGGGACATGGCGATGACGGAGGGTGACTTTGTGGGTCCGAAAGGGATGGGGGGACTATATCGCCTCGGACCAGACAAGCAAGTTATATATGCCATGAACAATATATATGTTTAAGTAAAAAGCAGCGCTGCTGGAAGGTCCGCCAGGTCCCAAGACAGTTCACACCCGTTCCCGCAGACTCAGCCGTGGTTGTCTGACACCGAGTGGCAGGTCCGGTAGAAATAGACACATGCACGGAAATAACCTTGCGAGCGACAACGCCACATTCGCAGGGGGGGAAAGCCGCGAACACCATGTACACCGCCCTCACTGGGGGCAGGGACGTTATGGCGTCGTCCTTGTCAGGCAAATATGGGATCGCTCCGCGCCAGATGCTAGAGGACCGACATGAATGGAAAAGCCCTGGTTTGGTTCGCTCGGTGAAGCGGACATGCCGTCACCGATCCTCATATGGGTCACAGTCGTCAGGCGCATCGCGGAGGTGCGAACGAGGCGCGAACGACTTTGCACTGCACCGCACGGATTCTTGACCTATGCAGTGCTTCGGGCCCGGCGTTCAATTGGGCCGGTCGCATCAGAAAAACTGGACGGCTTCATCACTAAAGCATGCAGAGCATGCGTTGCCATTAGGTAAATTATATTGGACTTACCTTTTGATTACAATGCTTTACAATGCCTTATATTGGTCATCATACCCTTACATTTCCTTACGTGCCCTTGTCATGCTTTGCATCTTTCCGTGATGGCCTAAGGCAGTGCAGTGACGCTCATTTTGCGCTTTCGGGATGCGAAGATATATGTGTGCTGGGAGTTATCGCTCACCCACCCTGTCCGTCGGGGGCTCATTGGAACTTGTCTTTTGCTCTCGTTGGTCCAGGACGCACCCGGTCACGGATGTCGCCGAGGTATTGCTTCCAAAGGCTGCCTAGTCCAACCATGGGACATCCCCCCGGCATGTGTAACCCGAGGGTGGTGTAACAACGGCAAGTCTCAGGGTTATTTTGTCCGCATCAGATCGGCGTTCAGAAAGGAACCTAGGATATTTAGATCCCCTAACGAGATAAGAGAGATTACAAATTCAACGCGACCACTAGTGCACTAGGCAGTACGTGGCTGTCCCCGCAGCGAGTGGAACGATGCCGAGCAATGCGCGAGAACTCCCTGTCGTGCGGCCATGACCGAGCGGTTCAGGTCATATCTCAGAGAGGAATAGCCTCTTTCATGGGGACGTACCAAAGTCGCGACGGTGTCATACATGAAAGTCTCTTTTAACGCGATGCGCGCTCGTATACCCGGTAAGACCCTAGGTAACAGCATCCGCCAAACCGATACGTTTTTGGCACAGCAAATCAGTGCCAAGGCGCATCGCGCCGTCCAATCCCGTCATCCCCTCTATGCAAACAAGGTATGTCAGTGTGTTGGAAATATAACAATGTGATCGGACATATCTGAGCAAGCCTCACTGTCCGATATATCGTGGTTAGTCACAGAAAGCATCACATGCATACACGAATCGGCAATTGCTACAGTATATAGGCTAGACGACGTTAGGAGAAATAATAGGTGCCTCTTTGCCGTCGCCCCCATCTTGTCTGTTTGAAACATTCGACTGTGATTATCGCTCCCTCGTAACTTCAACACAGTGCCACTTTACCGAATTACGCTTCGGCAAGTGGCTGGCTACTAGTCCATTCACGAGGCAAAGGCAGGAATTATTATTGCAAACAACTACGACGGTACTCCACCTTCTATCAATACGAGTCAACGTCTCCGGCAACAGGTCCATCCGACCATCCAACCTGACTGCCCGAGAAATCCCCGTCAATATACGCATTCAGCGAGACTGCAAGTTGTCACTCTGACCATGGAGGGCACTGTAGGATCCACGTCCGGGTGACAGTGTCGTGTTGGCGAAAGGCGAGCCTACGGTATCGACGGGGGCGCGTTCAGGATCAGCCCACTAATCGTACATGTAACATTTTGTTTCGATAAGCAAAACGGCAAGTCTGAACAATTACAGCCATGTTTAGAACTACCGACCAATATTCTCTATAGCGCTGTCTTCCAATTACTTATGACTCGGTGATCAGTTCCTTCACTCAGGAAACAGCCATGTGACGATAGCACTCACGGAGTTTAGCCATTGCTGTACCTTCTCACGAGACTGTTCTTGGGAACGTATTTCCTCCTCCTTGTGCCGCTTCTCCCGTTGTGCAGCTATCATTTGCGGTGTAGTGCCCTTCAGCAACATCGACAAGAGAAGGACATGATCCATGGCTTTCAGTAAACCCTCCGACGCATCTGACGGAGTTCTTTTTTGTTTGCCCTTCGAAGATTTCAGATTTGGATTTCCTGGATCATCCGGCTCAGCCTTTGGATCGTTGTTTTCGGGGGCGGAACGTTTTGGGTCTTTGGCCAAGACTTCACTGAAGTCGGTTTTAAACCGTTCTTCTAGGATGTCATGCAGAGGATCGCACTTCCAGCGATTGACGACGGCAGCCCCGTACACGAAGTCGAGCAGGATGCTGGGCGGGGGGTGTACCTCATCACGCCAATCAATTAGAGCGTCCCACGGTGGAATACGACAGAGTCCCGTTGGTTCCACAATATACTGCATTGTCGTCCGGTTTGCTGGAATAGGACCCTCCTCAACGCGGGGAACGTCGGCAGGTGCCATTGCAAAGTTAGGAGTCTGAACACAACCACGTCAGAGGTAAGCGTGGAAGAGATAATGCATCCAACTCTGGGAGTACCTTGAGGAATACAATTCCGCCCATGTCAAACACTGCATGTACATAACTGGACAGGAGTATTCCATTCTCGGTACAGTCTATATCAACATTGTTTCCGAGAGAGAATGGTAGTTGTTCATATAGACTGAAGCGATCGTGGACAACAAAAGTAATATACTAAGGATGGAGTAAGTATCATCCGAGGTTTGCTGATATAAGATAAACATACCTCGTCGCCTTTGCTCCTGGGTATGATATGTGCTGCCTGGCATACATCCGCCCTTTCCCTCGTGATGACGCAAGCCCCATCACGTCCGAAAATATCCTCACGGTGGATGGAGCGTCGTGAAGTAGCTCCACTCGACGTGTTTCTGTCACTGAATGCATGTTGGTCAACGAGATGGTACCCGCCTATCTCCACATATCGTCAGAACACATCGACAGAGCGGGAAGCACAAGCTCACTGTCGGGGGTGTAGTAATATCTCCCAGCAAGATCGTCAAATGAGATGTTCTCGTAGTCGACCACCTCGCCTGCTGGAGAAGTTGAAAGGTGGCCTTTAGCACCGCAAACAGCAAATGTAGCAAAGCGAAGCCACTTGAGCGGGCGCCTGGCAAGTCTTCTGATATCACTACACGGGATGGAAAGGGCGCGAATCCATTCAGTGGCAGATTCGATGGGTAGGTAAACTTCAACGGCAGCCATGGTCAGCGTCGTAGCGAGCGCCCCTAATCTGTCTGGAGGAGCTTTGAAGTTTTTGAAGTCCGAGTCCGACAAGGACTCCGTGCATATCGTTATCTAGTGTTGCACAGTGTTGCACGGCTGCTCCACAAAATGTTGCCGTGCCACCTGCAACTCCATGCTTCCGCCGTTGCCCTCGCAGTCCAGTCTGAAGCATTGAAGAGCGGACTCAGGGGCACTTGTGCCTCCCCTTGTCAACGTGCTTGCATGACAAATGCCCAGCAAGGTACCTATTTCGCATCAGTTTTGCGTGACAACCTCGATGCCAGTGCTCGTCATCGTATTCGTCTAGTCTCAACAACGGACACCGACGAGGACGGTGCCCTTAGCTCCCCGAGACACATCGGCGCGGGGGAGTGCTGCAATCAGGTCAGCGTTGCGTTCCAAGTATCAAGGGATAGGCATACTCTCGTTCGCAGCTGTGTCGAGCGCTAATCTTGATCTACCGGTCCAGTATTCTCAAGGCTCTTGTTTCCGTCAACTGTACCACATCCACGGTATTGATGGTGAACGCAGTCATGCCACCAGCTAGGTTCGACACGCCACTTGTCGAAGCTGAGGGTGCCTGCCGACGGGGTCACATCTATTCTTTGCGACAGCCTCGGCGTCATGGATGAGTCGAAAGATGGGACGAGGACCATCGGAGGTAAATGTGTACTTTCCGAGGAGAGGATCCGACGTCTTCTGGTTCAGACGTGCTTGCCCAGGGGAGGTGGAAAGGGTGGAACTGTACACCTACTGCTGGATGTGGCCCCAGCGGAGTCGTGTTGACGAGGATGTACCCGACGGCGTCGGGCAGTTCCAGAGCAACGTTATGCTAGTCCGTACTTACTGTCTTGATGGAAGTAGAGTCTCCGTGAGACTGTAAGTTGGCACAGAGTTATTCTCTAGAGGGTTATCGGGTCAGCCGGGGGAGCCTGAGACGTCTTAGCTGGAGAGTAATAGAATCACTGGATATGAAAACATCGACAATTTGGCATGACTCTCCCGCCCGAACTCTGGCTCTGTGTCTTCCACCACGCCAGCCTCGTCCCCGGTACCCTCGTCCCAGATGTTTACGCACACGCCAGCCTCATCGGCCCCGTGTACGCCAAAACCTACCACCCCGCCCTCCGAAAGACCCTCATCACCACACGCACTCTCGTACGCGTCTGCAAGCAATGGTGGCACCTCGCTACTCCCTACCTCTACCGATCCGTATATGTCGGTAGGGCCCGCTGCTTGTCTTCGCTATCAAGCACACTGGTGCGTTCGGCCACAGGGAAAGGCACCCTCGTCGGCACACGACCCCTGGGTGAATACACCCAGCGACTCGACGTTGCCATACGTGACCACACCGAGAATCCTGACGCGGAGTTCGACTCGCTCGCAATGCTCATCACATGTATGCCACGTCTCACCATCGCCACGTTCGCTTTCACCTCCAACTACGCCATCTCGGATATCCCGAACAACATACTAGACGCGCTCCTGCATTCTGCTGCGTCGTTGCACGTCCTCGATTGGTCGTCGACCCGACTTGCGCCGGACGCATCTCGAATTGTGGATTTACTTGCCGAATGCACCCAACTTCGGATTCTCAATTGTCCTTGGTTGGCTTGGTCCAAGGAACTCGGCATCATCCCACCCACCGTGACTACACTCCGCCTACATGCCCTCACTCCAGTTCACACTGCTGCTGCTTCATACAACCATCTCCCACACATTGACCCCAGCAATGTCCACCGTCTTGAATCCACTGCACTCCGAGAACTCATCCTCGACCTCAACAAGGATCTTCATCATTGGGAAGACCTGCTCCGCGTTTACAGTGATCAGCTCGTATCCGTTCAGTTCCACGTACCGAGCCTATTCTCGATCGACGTGGATGGCCATCTGCAGTTCCTCGCGCGGACATGTCCCCGCCTGCGTCGTCTCACCATCACCTCGAACCGCTTTTCCTCCTTTTTACGCCCTCGCCTTGTTTTTCCCTCTATCGAGTATCTAGGCCTTAGAGTGACACGAATGCAACTGCCGAAACAGGAATTCGAGATGCTGTGTGCGTTCTTGGAGGCGCTACCATCGAGCGCGCCGTCGTTACAAGTGCTACAGCTTTTGAACGGATACAATGTTCGATGTCTGCTCAAGACGCACACCAAGCTTGCCGTGCGTATGCTAGGGCCATTTATCACGATGGCACCATTCCGGGTGGAAGGCAAGGATGGAACGTTGCTGACAGGTTTGATTTGCCTCGTGCTGGGTAGTCATAACGGACTAATCCACTACGGGGGTGGTTTAGATAGCTTGAAGGCGCTTGGATATCTATGACGGTCGTCACACGCTGTAGTTCGGCAGGCGTTCGCAGCGGTGGCTACGTTAGTGGCCGTACCTGACAGGACATGTCCTCGACAAGCGCTGTCATAGAATCGCATTTTCATTTCATCCGTTTCTCCCTACGGAGTGATATTCACTTAGCCCCTGTATCCGTTTCGATCGGCAACCACATCCCAGATGTCTCCCCCGACTGACCTCGAGCGGGTCGTCACCAGGGAAATCAAATATGTGTCGCCCTGGAGCCGTACGCTCTTCTAGAGAATGGCATTTCCATGAGATCTTGAGTACTTGGTGCTAATCTTTTTTTCGTAACAGGGCGCTCGTCTGCGACGTGCAGATATGTACTTCCATCAGGACAATACAGATGAGCGTCGTGCTGCTCGATGTTGTGTTATGCCTCGGGCGCGACGGACCCTTTGTAGCAGTCCCATGTTTTCCTGGTCAACGCGGCTCCGATGGGTCCTCATCCACTATGTGTGTGAAACTTCCGTCCCACTGGACCTCAGCAAGGCTCCCCTCGTTCTCAAGCGTGCATGCCAGCATCCGGGCCTCAGTGAGCGCTCGAAAATGCGTTCGTTTTGGCTTTTGTCCGAGCTCGTTTCCATCGTCCGAGCTTGGATATGCTGCGTCACGACCGGATATCACCCTCGAGGATCGTCGTCGCATGGGCACAGACGTCGCGCGGATTTTACAACGGGAGGAGGCTGCACGTGCGCCATTGAACGTGGGTTCGTAGCGTGAACGCCGACGGCTGGAGGTCACGGGTACCGGCTGCTGGCCATGCACAAGTACTTGCGTGAGGGGAAACAATCGTTCTCCTTTCCTTGGATCCCTTCAGGAGTATTTTCCTTTGTGAGTCGCAACCTTGAACTCATGGGCGCCAAATATCGCGGGGAAGGTAGGAAAACGAGCCCCAAGCTAGGAACAAGCGCGACCCTCGGGTTGAATTTCACAAACACGTATGAGCGGAACACAGTGTTCTTACAAGTGGATGGCTACGTTAAATTGTTGAATAGCTTTCTCCGGATAGTCCCAAAAGATTACTTTCGTTTGCGCGATGAACTTGATACCCCTCGCCTCTTCCACGCCTTTCCGTACAGCTCCTCTGGGAGTTTATCGACATACTTGCGCAGCATCCACAACGCCCAAAGCAACACCCCCTGGGTCGTCCCGCTGGTCATGTATCGCACCCGTACGTCGGGGGACTCTTCTGCCCGGGCCTTATCGAACGATGCATGCCTGGTGAGCAACGCGAACGCAGTGTTGTCGCAAAGCAAGAGTTTTCCATCACAGCCAACAGACGAAAGCCCCTTAGTCGTATACGCCGTGCGCAGCGCGTGGGAAAACTCACACACCGAGCGCTGGAGATCCAAAGAGGGATTCTCGAGCCCGAGGTCGTCGATGTTCCCTGACGTGACGCTTTTGTGCACGTAGTACGCGGTTACCTGATCGAAAAATGCGTCGAAACGCTTGCAGTTGTCTGCCTCGAGCGAGCAGTCGACGGGGCTACTGAAGCCATCGGGGGCGGGTATGCCGGCGAAGGGCAAACTCAGATCTGAAAAGTGTGAGGGCTAAACGCCGACCGTTGAAACGTTCGACTTGCCCGTGACATAGGGTTGTATGGAGGTATTTCCGAAGCGCCAACTGCGTATCCCGTCCAGATACACCAACACTGCCGTCGCGTGTACCCTCCAAGCGACCACCCGATGAGAGCAATACCACCAGTAGGACCGTTGGGATCCGCTGGCGGGATGTGCTGCTCCGTTGCAAGCGGACGAGGAACGCTGCGAGTTCGGTGGCCTGCGCGCGGAAGAAGCGTTCTAAGTCGTCGATTTTCCTATCCCCTGCCAACACCTTGTCTCGAAATCTGCTCGAGGGAGGGTAACCGCGCCTGTAGACGCTGACGATTAGCAGAGAGCAGAAGGGGACTTGGAACCTCCGTTGAAGCCCATCCCATGAGGGAAGACCCATGTTGCGTAATCGGGAATGCAGGTGGACCGCTATCCAGATACGCGTAGTCGACGTCAAAGACGTGGAGGGACTTGGGCGCAGCGAGCGAGGTCATGGTGTCCATAGCAGCCGATACTCGGACCTTGGAGGTTTATGTATCGATGGAGTGCCAACATGGCGTCGCGGATGAGTCGGGCCCCGCGAATGTCTGATGGAAGAGCCCCACTCCCGTCGTAGGGTCTTACTTCTTTTCCACTAGGCGTCGGAGAATAACACTACGGGGTAACAAAGTGGATCAGCTTCAGCATACGCACGGCAAGCTCAGTGTGTCTTGAGCAGACAAAGACGTGACCGTAACACTTGTAACGAAGGTACACTCAACCACAGCACCTCCTATGGGCGTACAACTTCCCTATGTGATAGAGGCGATAATAAGGAATACGGACGTCACATCCAGCTACCCGACGAGCATGACGGGAGGTCACTGTCCAAAAGATGGGCATACATCCTACTCTGCCGTCCACGTCGATGTCCTTTGTGGAAACCTGGTGATCGCGATGACGAGCGCTGGTGTCGAGGTCGTTACGCAAAACTGAGCGACCGGGCACTCGATCGGATCAGTCTTTCTGTGATTCCTGAGCAGGGACTGGACCCAGTAGATTCGTTGTGGCTGTTGTGCGCCTGCAGGAGTGGTACGCACAGGAGCCCCTTTCAGGTGGGACTGCGAGGAAAATGGGGAGCACACAGAGACGGCAGGTGGGAGGGCAGCATTTTGTGAAGCTAGCCATGAGTGCGCGCGGAGTCAACACCAAGTTTAAAGCTCCTCCAAAATGAGTATTATTAGGAGACTCTTTCTTCGACCCCGGTCATGCCCACTGTTGACATTTACCTACCCATTGAATCTACCACTGAATGGATTCACGCCCTCTCCATCCCGTGCAGTGATATCAAGAGACTCGCCCTGCGCCCACTCAAGTGGCTTCGATTTGCCACATTTGCTGTTTGCGGTGCCAAGGGTTATCTCTCAACCACTCCAGGAGGCGAGATCGCCGACTATGAGAACGTCTCAATCGATGACCTTGCTGACAGGTATTATTATACTCCCGACAGTGAGCCTTTACTTCCTGCTCTATCGACGTTTTCTGACAATCTTCCGGGAGACGAATACCATCTCGTCGACTACACTGCAGCCAATGACCGACACGGGTCAAGTATGACCACTTCACGAGACTCTAGCTTCCATGCAGAAGTTGCCTGACGCGATGGAAACCGTTGTGTCATCACGAGGATCTCTGCTAATCACTGCCATGCCGTACATGTCATACCCCGGAACAAAGGCGATAAGGTACGTTTACCTGATCTCTGCGGACTCTGGAAGATGCCTACACCTTCCTCAGTATATTACTTTTATTGTTCACGACCGGTTCAGTTTGTACGATCAGCTACCGTTCTCTCTCGGTGACAATGTCGAAATCGACTGCATCCAGAATGGAATGCTTCTGCAATCAAGCATACATATGGGATTCGGTTTGGCTGAAATTATATTTCTCAAGGTACACCCAGAATTGGATGCAAGTATCTTCTACACTTGTCTCTGACGTGCATTGTGTTCAGACTCCTAACTTTGCAATGTCACCGGCCGATGTTCCTCGGGTTGAGGAAGGTTCTATTCCTGCGAACCGGACGACAATGCAGTATATCGTGAAACCAAATCCAGAGCAACTAGATCCTATTTTACAGAGGGATGTTCAGGCCAATTGGTCTGTACAGAGCGCCCCGCACAGTATCCTGCTCGACTTCATGTATGGTGCTGCTGTTGTCAACTGCTGGAAGCAGAAAGGTCTCGGCGACCTGTTAAAAGAACGATTCGAGACCGACTTCAAGTGTGCCCTGGACAAGAAGAAGACAAAACATTCTGCTGCATCCCAAAACGACGAATCTGAAGATGAGCCAGATGACGAGCCGGATGATCTGGAGGACCCCAATTGAAAACCTTAGAGGACCAAACAGAAAAGGAGAAAAACCGGAGATGCGTCGGAAGGTCTACTGGAAGCCATGGATGATGTCATTTACCTGTCAATGTTGCTGAAGAGGACTACGCCTCAAATGATTGCTGCCCAACGAGAGAAGCGGCGCAAGGAGGAGGAATTGCGTTCTCAGGCACGGAGTCGTGATAGGGTGCAGGATTGGCTGAACTCTGTTAGTGTAATTATCAGCTAGCTTTTTCCTAAGGAAAGGAACTGATCACCGAGTCAATATAAGGTGGCGCGTTAGGGAGTAATAGTAAAGGTGGTCGTAATAGTTCTTGCCGTTTCGCTTGACGAAACAAAATGTTGCATGTGCGATTAGCAAGCTGTGTCCCCAGCGTTGATACCATCGATGGTTTACTAGATATGACATGCTTTAAAATGTTCACCACGCGGCGGTATCTATTCTTCCACTGGTGTCCAAAATCTTGAGGCCCATCCACGCGGCAAATTGGCGTGTTGACCCTCAGTTGGACGCCAGTGCAAAAAGTATGACGGACCCTGTCACACTTGCCGTACTGAATCGGATCCATTGTGGGTATTGACCGACGAGTGCGCCAGAGTCGCCACAGCAAGTTATCGGTCGCGACAGGAACAAATAATGCGATAGCTTTGTGGTGACTCATAGGAACAAGATATGCTATTTACCTGCTACATCAAGTGTTTGCTCGTGGCGATGGTTGAATCCAATCAGTGAGGGCTCCTATGCCATTGGCGATGGACCCAACGCATGCGGCGACGACTCGGAATGTAATGTGAAGTTGAAGGGCCTGGTGTGGATACAGCGTACCATTAATGGTGGGGGCAAATGGTAGACTTCCAACATACTCAGAGGTAGGGAGTAAGTGAGCCGGGCAAGATACTTGAGTCGTGCCAATAAAAGCCAGCCAGCATCGGCGGGTTGTTGATCAGTTGATGGAGGTGATGGGCGAGAAATATCTGCTACAAATCAAGCCCTGTTTTCGAAATCCACTCAGGTAGAAGAAATCTTGCAAGGACTTGTTTGGGCAGAGGTAAAAATCCTGTAAGGATAGACTCAGTTTCGTATGAACGGGAACTGAGGCGCGACACGGCAGAGTCAGTGCTAAAAACGAGCGACTGTGATTATGTAAGAATGGTCAGTGTTGGTCGAACGGAGAGTAAATGTATGAAATTTCAACATATATAAGCATCATGACTGACTGGGGACAGTCAGTATCCAGGTCCCTGGCAGATGCAGAGAATCACATCTCCCTGCAATGAAATAGTCTCATTGATCACATGCATTGCATGTTACAATTTTATTTCTTTGCTGTGGCATATTTCTCTGTCTTGTTGAACACATGACTGGTTTCCCTTTTCCCTCAATTTAAATTGTACAAAATGTATAGTGGGAGGATAACCCTCCGAATTTATCTTACAGGTGAGTGGCTATGCTATATTGCTGAATAGCTTTCTCCGGGTCGTCCCAAAAGATGAAATGGTTTCCTTCCGTCTGCGTGATGAACTTGATATCCCTTGCCTTTTCCGCACCTTTTCCGTACAGCTCCTCTGGGGGATTATCTGCATACTTGCGCAGCATCCACAACGCCCATACCAACAACCCTGGGGTCGTCCCGCTGCTCATGTATCGCACCCGTACGTCGGGCGACTTTTCTGCCCGGGTTTTATCGAACAATGCGCGCTTGGTGAGCACCGCGAACGCGGTGGTGTCGCAAAACAAGAGTTTTCCGTCACAGCCAGCAGACGAAAACGCCTCCAGATTCGTATACGCCGTGCGTTGCGCGTCAGAAAGTGCACATAACGAGCGCGGGAGTTCTGAAGAGGGCATGTTGAACTCCAGGTCGTTGATATCCTCTGTCGTGACGCTCTTGTGTACATAATGCGCAGTTATCCCGTCGAAAAAGGCGTCGAAGCGCTTGCGATCATCTGTCTCGAGCCAGATATCGACGTTGTGGTTACCAGGGTTGGGTATGCCGAGTGCGACTGCACTCGTATCTGAAAAGCGTGTGAGGGTTGAGGGTTGAACGTTCCGAACAACGAACTTACCATGACACAAGATCGTATGTAGGTACTTTCGAAGCGTCGACTGCGTATCCTCTGGTAACTAGTCCAGATACGCCAGCACCGCCGTCGCGTGTATCCCTCCAAGCGACCACCCGATGAGAGCGATACCACCAGTAGGACCGTTGGGATCCGCTGGCGGGATGTGCTGCTCCGTTGCAAAGCGGACGAGGAAGGCCGTGAGTTCGGTGGCCTGCGCGCGGAAAAAGGGTTCTACATCGTCGATCTTCTTTCGAAATCCTATCCCCGCCAACTCTTCGTCTCGAAACCCACTCGAGGGAGGGTAACCGCGTCTGTAGACGCTAACGATGCGGAGATTATGGGCGGGGGCAAGGGGAAGGAGTTTCTCGAGGGTCGCTGTGAGGAGTGGGGTCAGCGATGGTATTGAATATGGAGTAGAAGGGGACGGCGGAACCTCCGTTGAAGCCCATCCCATGAAGGAAGACCCATGTAGTGTATTTGAGGGATGCAGGAGGGCCACTATCCAGATACGCGTAGTCGACGTCGAAGACGCGGAGGGACTTGAATGCAGCAAGAGAGGACATCATGAAGCGAGGGAGCGTATCTGCTAGTAGATGATATTTGGATCATTCAGGGCGGTGACGGGAATCCCCGCCCTTGTCGCGCAGGGAACCATCACCTTTAGGCAGTATCGGGATCATACCCTTACCGTACGTCGTGCTTGATATCGCTGGCGAGAGAAATAGGCTGACGAACAGGTAGAGCTGGCATGCAGTCATCATCGTCTGTAGACCTCGCCGTAGTTTTTGCGTCCGCATCGCCGTTCCTGTCCAACCCGTCCAGCCTCGCAGGCGCCCACCCAGCCCTCCACGCCCTCCAATACTCCAGGCCAGCTGGCGAGTTGTCGGACGTGCTCGTATTTACAGCACCCGGTAGAAATGAGGGTGTGCAGAGGAACGACATCGTGCAGGTGCTGAAGAGTTTAGAGAGCGTGCTGAGAGTGGACGTACTTGAGCCACGTAGGAGGACAAAGAGGGACGAGTTTTAGTGCCTGTGTTTGTATCTCCTCGTCCGCCCAAGGATGCGCATTGCGTTCGTCCACCCAGACTTGGGAATCGGTGCGTGTCTTTCTTTCGACCGTAGGACACTACAAACCACGCCCTCAGGCGGCGCCGAGAGGCTCATCGTCGACGCAGCGCTCGGCCTACAGTCGCTCGGTCACACCGTCGACATCTATACCTCACACCACGACATAGGCCACTGCTTCGACGAAACCCGTGATGGTAACCGCCCACATTCGCCCTTCCTCATCGCGCCATCTGATTCCGTCACAGGCACCCTCCGCGTCCACCACGTCGTCTCGCCCTTCCCGCGCGCATGGCATGGCAAATTCCACATCCTCTTTGCACATGCGCGACAGCTTCACCTCGCGCTGACGCAGTTCCTCCTTCGCTCCTCGCCGCTAGAACACGACGTCTTTTTCGTAGACCAGCTCTCGACGTGTGTACCCCTACTACGGACGTTCACCCGAAAGCGCGTTCTGTTCTACTGTCATTTCCCCGACAAGCTCCTCGCGCACGGCGCCTTCGTAGAAGGTGCACTTCAAAAGAGAAACGTCGGTGTACTCAAAGCGCTCTACCGGTACCCGATGGACTGGCTCGAGGAGGTCACGACGCGTACGTGGTTTCAGTTGGCGACGTAGGAACAAAGGCGTCGTTCAACGTGCTTGTCTTTGTAGGACAGGCTGACATGCTCGTCGCCAATTCCAAGTTCACCGCACGCATTACAAAGGCGCATCTCAGTTCCATCACCTCGGAACCCAGGGTCGTCTATCCGGGCGTAAATGTCGATGCATATCAAGCACCCGTCGACTGGACGGCCGCAGATATCGTCCAGATCATATCGTAAGATAAACTCCATGTTAGGTCCAGCGTTGCTCACAGGTGTGTCAAGACAGCGACTGACGCTGATCTCGTTGAACCGCTTTGAGACGAAGAAGAATGCAGCGCTGGCTATCGACGTCTTTGCGCTCTTTCGAGAGAGAGCTTCAGTGCAACAGTCTTCTCGCGACATGCGCCTCGTGCTTGCTGGTGTGGTCCAACGTATCCCTGCTCACTCGGGTGCCGGCTCACTCGCTCACAGGTGGCTATGACCCTCGCCTCGAGGACAACACCCGCACCCTGAACGATCTCGTCGAACGTGCACGATCAAGCAACCTCTCGTTCAACGTCATCACACCTCCACGCGCCAAAACCGCTGCTCCCTCGTTTACAGGCACGACCATCAACAACCCGGACGTCCTCTTCCTCCTCAACTTCACCACTGCACAACGCTCCGCGCTTCTTCGATCTGCGTCCACGCTCGCGCTGCTGTACACACCTGCGAACGAGCACTTTGGGATCGGCCCCGTTGAGGGCATGGTCTGCGGACTACCTGTTTTAGCGTGCAATAGCGGTGGGCCGACGGAGAGCATCGTGGACCAGCCGCCAGCCGAACGCACAGGCTGGCTCCGGGCGCCCGATCCTGAGATCTGGGCGGAGGCACTCGAGGAGATGTATCACATGGATACCTCTTCGCGCGCGTCGTTGGCGCAGCGCTCCAAACGGCGTGCGGAGTCCGTCTTTGGGATGGCGTCAATGGCGAGTGCGCTCGAGGCGTTGTTGGTGGAGACGGTGGAGATGGGTCCAGTGGAGACGTGGCTGGGAAATGGGATCGTGTTCGTGGTTGCGTTCCTGGTCGGACTCGTGCTCGCTTTGCTTTCTCGTCGTTTTTCATGATGGTTTCGTTACAACGCTTTTCCCCTACCTATACCCTCCGTGGATCTCTTCCTATCGGACGTTAGTCGTGACGAGTGACTGCAAAGTCTTTGAACCAGGTGTATTGCTGCCTTGGCGTGGCATATTGCTTGCCGTGACCACCAAAGAAGGTGCTCGAGAGAAAATGAGCACGGCCGAACATGACAGACCAGAGTAAAACATAGCCGTACCTAAAAAACAACCCCAAGAACTCGGCGGGCCGTCGCGGCACCCCGTCCTCGTCCTTCGCGTGCGGCGCGACGTCCCTGTAAAATACGTCGGTCCGCGCGATCGCCAGCCGCCCATCGACAGAGAGCGCGAACTCGCCGTCGTTGTGCCCAGGGGTGTTGAGCACGACGGTCTGCGCGAGACGCGTCCAGTCGCCCGCGGCGAAGCGGAACGCCCCGCGGCCGATGGAGAAGCCGTACGTCGCATCACACACGGACGCGACGTCTGCGCACAGGGCGTCGGATTGCTTGTCCTTGGGGGCGTACTGCAGACGGAGCGTCACCCAACCCGGTTCGGCTCGAGACAAGAACAGGAAAAAAAGGCTCGGAATGGGTACGTACCAGATAGAGCTCGCCGATGCCCTGTGGACGCCACATCAGCCGCGTGCTGAAGCAGTCGCGCGCCGATGCGCCGCCGGAGCACCCGGTGTGCCCTCCAAACAGGCCAGGCAGCTTGCCCCCCTTGACCCATTCAAAGTCGGCCGGAAAGAAAACGCTGTATTCCAGCGTGACGTTGCGCGCACCGGAGAGATTGAGCGGAGTCGCGTAGAAGCCGGCGCCGCCTACGGGTTTGCTGCCCGGGTTGACGGAGTGTGCCGGATAGACGAGCTGTAGGATCGCGGAAGTGTTGGTGGTTGTATTGAGGGATGGGGAGAGTGCGGATTGGTGGAACTTTGGGGTGGGAGCGATAGCGTTGGATGGTATATGGGAGACGATTCGGAGGTTTTGTCGGCCACTTGGGAAGTAGGTGACGTTGAATGCCGAGAGGTCCGTCATTTGCGGCGATGCGGCCCATCGGGTGTGGTCTTCCCGGGAAGGCGAAGGAGTTGTGGCTAGTGTTGTAGTCGTAGTTGCGATCTCCGTCACGACAACGGTGACGATCGAGGTTGGAGACGGCATTGTATCGATGGTAGTGGTCTGAAAAGCGGTCACAACTTCGGTCACAAAAATGGTGGAGGTAGATGACGTGAATGTGGCCGAGGCCGAGAAGAATGGAAGAGAAAACGGGGCGAAAGATATAGGGGAAGTAACCAGGACGGTGCTTGATGAGCCGTTGAACTGCGTAACCTGCGAGGATACAATTTCAGTTGAATTCCGAGGTGAGGCCGAGGAAACAGATAGAGTAGGAATGATGAAAGTGGTGGTCGAGTGGTCACTAGGCAGCACTGACTGCCGGGATAAACTAGGATTAGTGGAGTTTTGCGTAAGGCCGGTTGGCGTTTGAAGCTGGCTTGAATTAGCTGGGGCTCCGAGAGCAGGATGGGCGACCAGCGCCAGGAAATAGAACAGATTCATTCGTCTGGACTGTTGGTAAAGGTTAGCGGTGAAACGATATCACCACTTGAACGAAGGCAATGTTATATAGCAGTCGCAGTCCGGACTGATTATCACTCGGACTTGATGAGCTGAAACCATCTTGCAAACCGGACGGGAACGCGGGCAGGACAAAGAATATATTTATTGAACAAAGTGAACATTGGCTGGGTGAAACTCCGAGGGCCACGACCAGTGCTGTTTTGTCAGAGCTCGAGCGACGAAGTAGTGGACGCACCCGGTAAACGTGTGTATTGGCTCACTTACGAAGAACTAGCGGGACGATTAGAAAATCTTGTTAAAACTAGAAGCTTTAGTACGGCAGGGTAACAGTACTCGTCCAAGTTGCCAAGTGGTACAAGATGGCGTTGCAGAAGAAAAGAGGATTACATAACCGGCTCACCACGTTGGCGACGCATGCCAAGTCAGGCTCATCAAGGATTCACTGCGACCACGACCACGACTTCATGTGCTATCTAGAACTACACCCAAGACTATGATCTTTGACGTATTCCCGGTTGCACTTCGCCTCTTACTCGCCTTGCTTTTCTGGCAAGAGGACACTCACCAAGTACGACCCCCCCAACTGTCGTTTCGCCTCCGACACCAACATGCGATCACAAACTCATCTCGCGTGGTCTTCTCCGACGTCGGTCCATCTCAGCTCCTATCACATTCGCTAAGCACGCCCGCAGACCCATACACCTACGACATAGACACGTCGCGCATCCTCACCCATCGACCTTCCTCGTACGCCGCCTTTCACGACGCCCGCCTTCGCTCAATGCGCCACGCACAGAACGCCGCAAACCTTTGGCATTCAAGCAAGGTGCTAGGTCCAGACGTGACTAAGAGGGACACGTTGCTCTCACTCGCAAAGATGTCCAACAATGCGTACACCGCAAGCCCCAATGGGGGTTGGTACGAAATTGACGGGTTCAACATGGTCAATGTTTATTGTACATGTTATCTGCGGCATGTTCTCATCATTTCTGCAGACGATCCCTGTAGGATGGGAGCCCGACGAGGATGGTCTTCGTGGACATGTCTTCGTTTCGGATGATCGCTCCACGGTCATTCTCTCCTTAAAGGGTACCTCGGCTGGGTGGATCACTGGCGGTGGTGGTCCTACGGTACGAAAGGACAAGATAAATGATAACATTCTCTTTTCCTGTTGTTGCGCCCGTGTGGGTCCTACGTGGAGCACCGTGTGTGGATGCTACAAGGGCGCAGGGAAATGCAGCCAAGAGTGCATAGAAAGCGCACTTCAAGGGGATGATTTATACTATTCAGTGGGAGTGGTAAGCGGGCCCACTTGCTGATACGAGTCGCTGATGCCAACATAGCTTTCAGAACATATATAATCATCTTACTTACATGTACCCCAACTCGCAAATCTGGATAATTGGTACGCATTTTACTCTCCAGCCGTTAAGTTGAGCCTCGAGGACTTATCCGTACTTACAGGTCATTCGCTGGGAGGTTCCGTGTCGTCACTGATTGGAGTTACCTTTGGTGCACCAGTCGTGACATTTGAAGCACCAGCTGAGAAACTAGCCGCTACCCGGTTGCATCTTCCTTCGCCTGTGTGTTTGGCTCCATGTTTCTCTATGTGACGTAATGTTGAGCATCCCCCAAAGCCATCGACCCAGCATGTCACTCACATCATACATACGGCGGACCCGATAGCCATGGGAGTATGTAACGGAATAACATCTGCCTGTACCATTGCAGGCTACGCGATGGAGACGAGGTGAGCCATCGATGTGTCTCTAGTTGCCTGCCCTCCCGATGACGAACCGGCCGACGGTGGTTTCCCCAGGTGTCATCTCGGCAAGGTCGTACTTTATGACACGGTCACCAAGCTCAATTGGGCGGTAGACATTCGAACGCACTCGATACGAGGAGTCATCGATAATTTACTCTCACAAGACTTGGAGTGGGCTGGTGAACCTCCATCGAACGGAGGCAAGAGTGTCTCGCGGATGAACTGGCCCTGGTGGGGCGGTGGTGATGGCAAGGACAAGGACAAGGATACCAAGAGGATAAAGCTGCCAGTCCCTGTGGCGAAAGAACAGGTGGATTGTATAGTGCGTCTCTTCTTGTCTGTTTTTTTGCGGTGGTAGACGCAGATCGTGCTCACGCTGACGTTAGGATTGCTTCAACTGGGAGTTTGGTGAATGGGAACAATAGACTGGGGATTCATAACATACACTAATTGTGGCATTGATCGGCTAATGATATTCATGTAGCGACGACCCAGCTGTCCGGCATCATCTCACAGCTTTACAAGCTGAGGTTGACGGGAGTGCACCCGAGGCTGACTACCGAATAAAGGGGAAGGGGGGGGGGAAAGTACGATCAGGGTTGCTCGCCCCCACTCGCGTGGGACTCGGAGGGAATTATTGTTTATATTGATTGTCAGTGCGGCAGACGGCCTGCGCGATGCATGTCGCACCAGTTCCCGCATCGATGACCGTGATTGGGCCGCAGTTGAGGCCCCTGGGTGACGGGAAGGACGATGCCGAGCAGCCCACAGAGGGAGCCGAGCGTCATGTGTGCGGTGGTGAGCGCCAAGCCAACGACAAACACGCGAGGAGCGTAAAGGGAGTGAGGAAAAAGTCGTACCACCTCGGTACTCTGGCAGCATTGCGGTTCGCCGGTGGTGCACTGTGGGTTACGGGCTTCGAGCGCGTTGGGCGTGGCGGCTGCGACTGCTGCGAGGGCAGTAATACGGAGGACGAACATGTTTTATCCTCGGCGTTGAGTAGGCGCCTGTGGTTGTTCGGATGCTTGTGCTGATGAGAGCTTTTAAGCGACTCACCTTTTTATACGGCGACAGAGAAGAGCGTTTCTTTTCGTGTTGTACCCCTGCACACAGTACATTCGCTCAAATTGGATGGTTGGGACGTTAGCATCTCCTCCAAATGGGTGCTCAGAGAAACGATGGCTGATCGAAGACGCTACGGGGAACTCTTTCCTCCCCACAGCAAGTTCGTTGGTATCCGCGCGTCGAAGGTGTCGCATGTCAGCGGCCGACGATGCGAACCATGGAGGTACTGTTTAATCGACCGGGTGCATTTGGCACGGTAGGTAGATCTGAAACACTCTAGCGCGACAGCGAGTGTGTTGGCTGATTATGTTACGACACTATGGGCCTGCATACCCTGAGGTTACAGTGAATGTCTTACAGACGACACACTGGATTGTAATCGCGGTCGACCCGGGCCGATTGTCAAACAAATCATGAGGTGTTCGGGTGTTTCAGGCGGGATGACCACACGTAACTCGATATTGCGGTCTTGAGCGGAAAAGACAGACGATATTTCGGTGCATAGCGACGCGAGTGTGAAACCTCCGACACGGTGTGCATGCAGGTCAGCGTCGACGCGGCGAGGAATGACCAATGACCAGTCGCCATGTGGTCAGCGCCTTCGACGACGTAGAACCAAAAACAGTGGATCGTCCTTCCACCACTTCGTGTATTTTCCTGGCTGGAGGAATCACACGTCTATGCGAACCACGGACGCGTTCCTGGCAGTAATAGCCGTCGAATACATCTTGTGGTGAAACCGTTTCTAAGCATTGTCAGCATCTACCCACCACACGCGACTCGTTGAATGCTGCGGCGCAGCTGGGGTATGCACGCAGACCACGGAGGCGCCTACCATTCAACCCTAGTTGCCTACGACTGCGCAAAACCGAGATAGAAACGGCCGTCAGTATGGGTGTGGAGAGTGAAACACTGCGTCCATTTCAAAGTATGCTGCGAAGGCCAATGATGGGCGGGATCCGCGCTCGACAGACCGGGCCTGGTCGTGAAGGTGTCACAGTTCTGCTCGATTTACCTTGTGGTACTTGAACACCGGAAACGGCGACTCGGTGCTCCATGAACTGACTAAAAACTGTGAAAGGACAGCTGCCAGGTTTTGAGAAAGGAGTCCGACTCGACGCTCATCAATAGTAAGTAGGATATTCCCACGACGGATCCGACGAGCTGATGTGCTCACCCGGGCCGACGTACTCGCAAAAGATCTGATCTCGGCACTACAAACGAATAACATAGAATTCGATAGTAATTCGTACATACAGCAGGGAAAGCAATGCAGAGCAAGAACACGCAGTGACTAGGCCCCGAGATGGATATAAAGAATCCGTTGATCGAACGGTATGTCTACAATTTGCATCGTCCTGTGAAGCGCAAGCGCCGCTCGGGTATGATCCAATCGGCCAGACTCGTCTACCATATACTTGTAAAACGTCGACGTGATCTTGTTCGTCTCACCGTCGTCCACCGCCCACATCGTCCCAATGACAGATCGGAACCCGACGAACTGCATCGCCGACGCGAGATGGATCACCTCGTCCGGGCATTCCTTGTCTCCGACGGTCGTATGACATGCAGAGAGGTATGCAAATTCGGGGTTCTTCAGTTCGCACCCAATGATCCGCTGAATCGTAAAGTGGTCGTCGTGGAGTGCGAAAGCGGACTTGAACGGCTGCGCCGGGTTCGGGATACCATGGCACGCAAGGTGCACCCATTCGTTTTTGCCGAGCTCCTCGACGACCCTGGAAACGCAGGATTGCTTTCCTTCTATCCGCGCGAATGTGGCGAGGCCATGGACCAGCTGACCAATGTTGTCCAGCTCTGCACCTACGGAAAGGAGTTCACTCTCGCCACTGGCAGCGGCTTGTCCGACTGCAACAAAACGTTTCGGTTGGGTTGTAGAACCCGATGGGTCGAAGCGTCTAGCACGAATGAGGGCAGTCAAGGTTGGAGTGTACGACGAAATGTACAGATCGGAGAGTCTCTTTTGGCCCTTCCGAAATGGACTAGCAGCATGTAAGGGGAGCAGAGAGAACTCGGCAGTGGGGCACCACCATATGCGTGACTGATATGGAGCGATCGTCTGGAGAATGTCAACGATGGGGGAAACGATGTCATCCCAAACTTCGCGTAAGAAGAACGCGAGTTGTTTTGCCATGTCCGAGGTTTTTGCACGCACAGTCAAGGTGCGGAGCTCGCTCGACAATTGTCGGACACCTTCCTGTGTGATCCGTAACGGGATATGCACGGGATCCCGATCGAGGAGGACAATGAGCGCGTCGCAAGAATACTTGCTCGCATTTAGGATGACGACAGGTCCACCACCTGCTGCTAGCTGGATATCTGAGAAGTGTGGAGCAAGAAGGAAATGGGAGAGACCAGGCAGCTTGCGAATATTCGTAACAACATCACGCATTTTGAGATTGAGATGGCACAGTTGTTCATGCTGATTGGCACCTGATGCGTTAAGAGCGTTGCGAATACACAGGGCAAGGTGCATAAACTGATCCGCCAATGTCTTTCCTGCCGGACCAGACTTTATGACTTCGTCTAAGGGAGATCGGAGGCGGGTAAGCTGGGTCCAGAATACACCCCGGCCCTGTTCGAGGAGCTCGACGGCGCGCGTAGGAGCACGGTTGCGGAGACACGCAGAGAATGCATCTACCGCGAGCGACGATATGAGGTTTTTCAGTATGCTCAGATGTTGCGGCAATGACGGCAGGGTGGCTAGATGCTGAACAACAAGCCGAAGGGACGTTTCGTAGGCGAGGAGTAGGGTGGGATGTTTGAACTCTTCAGCCACGCCGATCCATGCCCTCACAGCAGAAAGATCGAACGAGGATACATATTGATCGACGGATATCAGTAGAGCATAGAGACCGAACAGTTCCTCCTTATCCTGCAACTGATTCGACCGTTTAAACCGGGTGCAGAGGTAGCCTGCAAGATCGGCTAAGGACTCTGATCGGCGAGGATGTCCTTGCAAGCGAAGATCAAGTGCTTCGCGAGTAAGGATAATGGCCTCGTCTAGGCCTTCCCCGACTCCGAGTTGCTTATACCGAGTGGAGAGGCCGTCTGCAAGGTTGTTAAGAGAGCTGGAGCGATCGGGATGTCCCTTCGGCCGAAGTTCAAGTGCTTCTTTGTCGAGAGCAATGGCCTCGTCGAGGTCCTTTAAGGCCTTGAGCCGGTCGTATCGAATGGACAGAGAAGTTGCGAGGTTGTTCAAACACTTGCAACGATCAGGATGTCCTTTCTGTCGAAGGGCGAGTGCTTCTCGCTGAAGGGAAATTGCCGCTTCTAGGTCCTCCGTGGCCCCAAGCAACCTGTACCGAGTGTAGAAGCCGTCTGCAAGATTGTTTAAAGACGTGGAATGCTTAGGATGTCCTTTCGGGCGAAGGTCAAGTGCTTCTTGGTCAAGGGCAATGGCCTCGTCGAGATCTTGCATTGCCCCAAGCTGGTTGTGCCGAATGGAAAGGCAGACAGCAAGGTTACTCAAAGTCATGGGACGATCAGGATGTCCCTCCGGAAGAAGGTTAAGTGCTTCTCGGTCGAGGGCAATGGCCTCATCGAGATTTTCCGTGACCCCGAGCTGGTTATACCGAGTGGCAAGGCCTTCTGCAAGGTTGTTCAAAGAATTGGGGCGATCTGGGTGTCCCTTCGGCCGAAAGTCCAGTGCTTCCCGATCAAGGGCAATGGCTTCTTCCAAGTCCTCCACGGCTCCAAGCTTGCCGTAGCGAATGGAGAGATCAGCTGCAAGGTTGCTCAAATACATGGAGTGATCAGGGTGCCCCCTAGGGCAAAGGTCAAGTGCTTCTCGATCAAGAGTAACGGCTTCATCGAGATCCTCCATTGCCCCGAGTTGCTTGAACCGACTTGATAGATGAACGGCAAGATTACCCAATGAGCCGGGGCGATCAAGGTGTCCTCTTGGGCGAAGGTGAAGTGCTTCTTGGTCGAGGACAATGGCCTCATCGAGATCCTCCGTGGCCCCGAGCTGACTGTACCGAGTATAGAGATCAGCTGCGAGGTTGTTCAAAGGGGTGGAACGTTCAGGGTGTCCTTTCGGGCGAAGGGCAAGAGCCTCTCGGCCGAGGGAAATGGCCTCTTCGAGGTCCCCCTTGTCCCCACGGTAGTCGTATCGAGTAGAGAGATGGACTGCAAGACCATTCAACGAGCTGGAACGATCTGGGTGACCCTTCGGCCGAAGATGAAGTGCTTCTCGGTCGAGAGAAATGGCCTCGTCAAGATCTTCAGTGGGCCCAAGCTCATTGTACCGAGTGCAGAGATCAACTGCAAGGTTGCTCAAATACATGGAGCGATCGGAGTGTTCTTGCGGGCAAAGACCGAGTGCTTCTCGGCCGAGGGCAATGGCTTCGCTGAGATTCTCCATAGTCCCTAGCTGGTTGTAGCGAGTGGACAGATCAACCGCGAGGTTGTTCAAAGAACCGATGCGATCGGGGTGTCCTGTCGGCCGAAGGGCGAGGGCTTCTCTGCCGAAGACGATGGCTTCGTCGAGATCCTGGGTGGCCCCGAGTTTATTGTACCGAGTGGAGAGATGGACTGCAATGTTGGTCAAAGACACAGAGCGATCTGGGTGTCCTTCCGGTCGAAGATAGAGCGCTTCTCGATCGAGAGCAATCGCCTCGTCAAGGTCCACCGTCCCTCCAATCCGTCCACAACGGTCATGAAGGTGAATGGCAAGCAAAGTCATTGCGACAGCTCGCTCAGGGAGGTTCGGTGGGCAAAGTTGCAGCGCTTCACGATCAAAGGCGATCGCCTCGTCAATATTGTTTGTTCCCCCTTCCCCTTCGAATTCGGCGTAGACAGATTCTGCGCGCGAGTGCAACTGTTCGACTAACACGTACGTCATTTCACTGGCCTGGACTAGATACAAAGAGCACGTACCTTCTGAATCCATCACCACTAGCGCACTGCCGATAACACGGTGACTTGGGACGAGGATGGCAAGGGCGTTGCCGGGACCAAAAAGGCAACAACTCTCTGCACTGCTTGGTTATCACTGCGTCCAGCGTGTGCCGGCCACCTTCTTCATAGTCTGTCTCCCGCTTCGATTAGGCTGAGGCGACACGTGCCACTACCGAGTTCAACTCACTCGTCGCGATGAGCAAAGTCTGTCGTGAGGACAACTGGGTGCCAAGTGGCCCGCGTGGAGTCGGAATGGCCCACATCCAACTCGGTGGAGAAAGCCCACTCCAAAAGCGACGTATCTATACTAGACGTCTTAACTGGCCTCTGCGGGTATGACGCGGTTGTGCGGTGGATGCACGTCGCGTGTAATCGCTGACAAGAGCATATCAAATCAGCGACTGTATGGATACTCCACTAGGGCCATGTCGTTCGGGCTCTGCCACGACGGGTTGCTCTACCAAGTATCATGATCGCCATTTCAACAGAAGCAACTACTCGGGTGAGGGAGTCAAGTTACATCGCATGTAGAAGCATTAGGCAAGAAACAGAACGACGGTGACGATGAACGCGTCATGCGGAGGTCCTTCAAGCAGAAGCAGTACGTGCATTTGGCGAGTCGGGTCCGACAAGTCGATCACACGCATCCGATCACACAGCGTCTTCATTCATCTTACTGGAGTCCTCATCCCCAGGCGTGAGGTCTCGTTAGCCTCACGGAGTCTCTAGACATTGAAACATGGAACCAGCGACGAACAGGATCAATCCCCAAATCTGTCTACCAAAGTCATGGGATAGGCCTTATAGATACTAGTGCCCGAAAACATTTCGAAAAGAGGGCTCAAGGAAGCCGGTCTACTGGCCAGCATCGACGGGAGCGCAGACAACCTTGTCAACACCATCCTGCATACAGCGGGGAGCAGGAAAACCATCATGTTATCAGTACAAATTGCTAACTTGCAATGGACTAATGGACAGTGGGGACTCACGATGTTCTGCTTAGTGCAGCATACTTTCTGTTCCTTGCACGGTGCGCTGTCCTCACCGATGACGACGACGGGCTTGCAAGTAAGTCCGGCATAAGGACCAGTGCCAGCAAGGGTGCCATCGAGGGTGCCACCAAGTTCGGCGGTCGCCTATAAGCAAAGGAGTTACTGAATTCGTTACGAGCAAGAGACAGGAAGGATATCTCACATCAATTTTGCGGTCGCAGCAGTAGTTGCCCCGCATGCTGCAGTTGTCGGGAGCACCGAGTGCATTTGGCGCTGCGGTGGCTACTACGACGAGGGCAGAGATAGCGAAGAGGGTGACGAAGCGAGAAAACATGTTTGGGGATCGAATTTGGAGAGCTGAGGATTCAAAGAGCTGTTTGATGAATATCAGTGGGGCTTATCCCTCCCTTTTTATACTGCAAGTGGTCCCTCCTGTAGGTGATTTGAAACACTCCGACGCGACAAGGGGTGGGTATTGTCCAATGATGTTTCGACACAATGAAACGAATAGGAAGGATGAGATGGGCCTGCAAACCTTGAGGTTACAGTGAAAGTCTTACAAGCGGTACACTGGGTTGTAGTCGCGGTCGACCCGGGCTGGATGTCGAATGAATGTGTGTTTGCGTGTTTCATATGGGACTACCCCACGTAACTCGATAATGTGATCCCGAGCAGAAAAGACAGGTGGTATTTCAGTGAGCAGCAACGCGAGTGCGAAATCTCACGTACAGTACGGGGTGTGCATGCGAATCAGCCTCGATGCGAAAAATCACCACGTAGTCAGCGCCCTTGAAGACGTAGAACCAAAGGCAGTGGGCCGTCCTTCCACCGCTTTGTGTACCTTCCTGGCTGGAGGAATCATACATCAACGCCCGTTGATGCGAACCACGGATGTTAGTAGAAATACTAGTAGCCATCGAGTGCATCTTATGGTGAAACCGTTTCTAAGCATTGTCAGCGTCTCCCCCACCACATGCAACTCGTTGAAAGCTGCGGCGCAGCAGAGGTATGTACGCAGACCACGGAGGTGCCGACCAATCAACCCTAGTTGCCTGCGACTGCGCAAAACTGAGATAGAAACGGCCGTTCGTGAGAACTCCGTCGATGGTTGGGTATGGGCGTGGCGAATGAAACACTGCGTCTATTTCGAAGTATGCTGCACAGGCGATTGATGGGCGGGATCGGCGCTCAACAGACTGGGCCCATCGGGCCAGGCCTTGTCGTAAAGTGTCACAGCGCCCTAGTTCTGCTCGACTTACCTTGTGGTACTTGAACACCGGAAACGGCGACTCGGTGTTCGGTGAACTGACCAGAAACTGTGAAAGGACAGCTGCCACGGGTAAGTTTTGAGAAAGTCACCCCGGTTTTAGAAAGGACTGAAGGGCATATTCATGGAGGCCGCCCAGGCCCTCAGAACATTAGCTCACCAGTGAACTACCCCTTCGAAAGGACTCGGTCAGTGGCGGATCGACGGAGGCCACTAAAACCGATGTTCCCACAACCGACACTTGACGGACTCGGTTGAACTAATCAGCAATTCGACTTCAACTATACGGGACGAAACAAGACGACCTTTAAGAGAGTGTTGAACCAAGGACTTGTCACTGAATTTCGCGAGCCCTCTGTGATCTGATTTGATGAACTCACTGGGGCAGGCGTACACCTACAAGGATCCGACATTTCCTCCAAGTTGGCACGACAAATGAATAGCACAGAATTCGATAGCAGCTTGTATATACAGCAGGGAGAGCATTACAGAGCGGGGGAAAAGGGGGCAAGAATACACTGTGACTAGGCCAGAGCCTGAGATGGATATAAAGAATCCATTGATCGAACGGTACGTCCACAATTTGCATCGTCCTGTGAAGCGCGAGCACCGCTCGGGTATGATCCAATCGGCCAGACTCGTCCACAATATACTTGTAAAATGTCGACGCGACCCTGTTCGTCTCACCGTCGTCCACCGCCCACATTGTCCCAATAACAGATCGGAACCCGACGAACTGCATCGCCGACGATCCAGATGGATCACCTCGTCCAGGCTTTGTCTCGACGGTCGTATGACACGCAGAGAGGTATGCGAATTCGGGATTTTTCAGTTCGCACCCAATGATCCGCTGATTCGCAAAGTGGTCAATGGTCATCGTAGAGTGCGAAAGCGGACTCGAACGGCCGCGCCGGGTTTGGGATGCCACGGCCCATGGTAAGCAAGGTGCACCCATTCGTTTTTGCCGAGCTCCTCGACGGCCCTGGAAATGCAGGATTGCTTTCCTTCTATCCGCGCGAATGTGGCGAGGCCATGGACCCAATATTGTCCAGCCCCGCGCCCACGGAAAGGAGTTCACTCTCGCCACTGGCGGCGGCTTATCCGATGGTATGTTCTGCTCTACCAAGTGCATGATCACCTTTCAACAGAAACGACTACTCGGATCAGGGTGTCAAGTTACGTCGCGTTAGAAGCTCTGCACAAGAAACAGAACGACAGTGATAATGAGTGCGTCGTACAAAGGTCCTTCAAGCAGAAGCGATTCGTGCACTTGGTCTGGTCAGATAAGTCGATCATACACATCCGGTCACACAGCGTCTTCATTCATCTCGCCGGGATCCTCACCCTCAGGCTTGAAGTATCGGTGGCCTCACGAAATCTCCCGTGGAACACGGAACCAGCGACGAACGGAATCAATCCCCAAATCTGTCTACCGGAGTCACGAGATAGGCCTTATAGACACTAATGTCCGACAGCGTTTCGAAAAGAGTGCGTGTCTACTGGCCAGCATCGACGGGAGCGCAGACAACCTTGTCAACACCATCCTGCATACAGCGGGGAACAGGAAAGCCATCACGTTATCAGTACAAATTGCTAACTCACAATGGACTAATGGACAGTGGGGACTCACGATGTTCTGCTCAGTGCAGCACACTTTCTGTTCCTTGCACGGTGCGCTGTCCGTACCGACGATGACGATGGGCTTGCAAGTAAGTCCGGCATAAGGACCAGTGCCAGCAAGGGTGCCATCGAGGGTGCCACCAAGTTCGGCGGAGGCCTACAGCAAATGAATCTTCTACTTACGAGGAACAGACGGGAACAATGTCTTACATCAATTTTTTGGTCGCAGCAATAGTTACCCTGCACGCTGCAGTCGTCGGGAACACGGGGCGCATCCTGCGCAATGGCAGCAACTGCAACGAGGGCAGTGACCACGAAAGGGGTGACGAAGCGGGAAAACATCTCCGGGAGTCGAGTGCTGAAGATTTAAAGAGCTGTTTGATGGATATCAGTGGGGCTGGTCGTCCCCCCTTTTATATTGCAAATGGTCCCCCGTGTGTAGGTGGATTTTCGCCCCTCTGAAACACTCTGACGCGCCGTAGGCGTCATCTAATTATGCGACAACGGTATGAAATGAACGAAAAGAATGAGATGGGTTTGCAAACTTTAAGATTACGGTGAAATGATGCACTGGTTTGTCGACAAGTTATTGAATAAACGCGTTTCGGACAGAACGACCACATTCCCTATGCATTCATCCCAATATATTTTCAACCCGAATGAAGACAGGTGGTGTATCAATCTCAGTACTCAGTAGTCAATAATGCGAGCGAGAAACCTCACGAATGGTACGGGGCGTGCACGCAAGTCAACTTCGGTGCGAGCGGTGAAGAACTATCAGTGACCGTGCGGCTAGGGCTACACGTACAACCAAAATCAAGCGGTCGTCTGTTGGTCGCTTCAAGCGCATTCCTACCTGGAGACGTCACGTTTTGACGCTTGTGGAATCGCGGATCCGCTTCAACTGATGTTACGACCGCCGAAAAGTGCATAAACTGAGATGAAAACGATGCCGCCACTCGGGGACTGTTGCCACAGGTCCAGCTAGCTATGGTCCTAGCCACAGTCGGGTGTGCATTGCCATGTGAAACCGGGCACCGCGTATTTCGTGGCGTGGCACGACGCGCAAGGCACCATGTATCTGTCGAAACGGGAAAAAGTCTTGAGACCGCCGTGCAGCAATTGCCAGTATTGTTGGACGGAACGTATTCCAACATGACCTACGACAATACAACATTCGGAGTTCTGTGAAACATCAAGCCGGGGCAAGGTCTCATAAATACTCTGCATCCTGAGGGTTGAGCACCCACTGTTGAAATCTCGGATATTTCCGGTAGCGTTGGCCGCGAGTCCGACTAACGGAAACCCGAGTCCAGTAGTGACTTTCACAGCTCGCTCGTCCGAGGACAGAAACGATAGAGTGAAACGGTTTCTCAGGAGCATTGTCAGCATCCGACCATCACATGCAACTAGTTGTATGCTGCGGCACAGCGGGTTGCGGGAACATAGACGCTTCCACGGACCGCGTAAAGTGCCTACGGTTGCGCAAACTGAGATGGAAATGGTCAACCAGGTGGGATATGTAGACTAAATTACCGAGGCAAGTACTGCGCCGAACTTGGATGGTGTCAGTCGAAAATAGTGGACTCTGGGAATTTCCAGACGCGTGATCAAACACGACGCGCCCGCAGTGCCTCTCCGCGTAAACAATCAATGCCTGCCCGTGGCAAGACGTGCGTACCCCTTCCCAGTCCTCGCACCGCTACAGCTCATCCAAACTGATAGCGTTCGCGTCGAGTTTACCAAGAACCACGACATCTTCCTCACCAAATATCTCGCCAAATATTGTCCGACCAAAGAAGGCCGCAGTGGTCGACTAATATACGACCGCTTGGTTGCCAACGTCTGTTCGATCGTGTCCTTGCCTTGTCCCAGTCTCACAGCTTGCCCAGGCACGGAATAAGTGGCCATGGTCTGTACACCACACATCGCAATCCTGGCGTGAACGTTATGTCAAGCACTCGGAACAATTCGATGTGATGATCCTCAGACAACAACTCAAACACAACGACACGTCAATGGACAAGCGAAAGCGGCCCGCTGAACCCATGCCAATCGAGACGCTTGCACCGAGCACGAAACGTATCAAGCTCGGGGAAGAAGAGAGCCCCTCTAGTAGGCATGTCTCTTTCTCGGGGAGGACGATGACGCTGGATTGACGATGCCCCATTAGCGATACGGGAAAGCCTACTCGCCACGAAAGCGAAAGTGCTTCAAAATCGGCATCAGCGTCAAACTCAAAGCAACCCCCAGAGCCTCCGGAAACGCCACCGCGGGCTCCGCATCCTGCGCAGGAATCTGAACCCACAAGTGCACGTCCCATCGTCCCGGCCCCCTCTCCACTCCGCTCTAGTACGAGTACGACTAGGAAGCCCACTTCCGACCACTCCTCCCCTCAGACGCGACGTGACACACTTAATATACTCTCGGGGCCCGATCAACAGCTACCCCTGACAGATGGTATTCCTGAGGCCCGTAGCACGCCTCGTCATGTGAAATATATCAAAGCACGACCTGGCACGCCGTCGGACATGTTTGCTTCGGAACCATCGTCGCCTAAGATGGACGCCGCTGTGCCTGCCCTCAGTGTTCAAGGTCCTTCACCCCAATCTCAACTGGCTCCATCTACTCCTAATGGAAGTGCCAATGGCACACCTGCTACTCCTGTACTTCCGCGGGCACTGCCGCGCGTTGTAGACTCGTTCCACGGACGAGTTTTGGTTGATCGAGATGGGCATATACCGCGTGCGCTTCCTAGTGGGGAGCAAGATGGTGCCGAAGAAGAGGACAATGAAGCTCGATGGCCTCCTGCCCGTGATCATGCCACCAAACAGAGACCCACGAGTCGACCAGACGTCGAGGTCGATGCACACCACCCATTTAGTCAACCCCAATCTCAGCCTCGACCCGATCAAGTAAGACTATATCCTCCATCCGAGCATGTCTCCCAGGTACTCGATGGACCGCTTCTTCGACGCACTGTCGCAGCTCGGTTTTCTGGCCAGGTGCGTCACGCTGTCCAACCTCAAGTGGAGAGTGAGCTGCGCAAGGACGAGACACGGAATGGTATGACCCCGCTCAAGCTCGTTGTGGCAGCTGCGCCACCAGCAGACCCTTTCTCTTGTCAAATCCAGAAGCATCCACCCAAAGTATTTAAACTCCCTGCGCCACGTGCCTCAACGCGATCTCCTTTCTGGCTTGAAGAGACACGCCATCCAGAATCACCACCGCGGCGACCATCCCCTTCAAAGAGAGCGCGTCGTCCAGAACTGATCCGAACCCGGCGACAGACCATCGGCCATGGACATGAAAACAGGAATGGTCGCGAACGCGAACGTCGACGCGAGGTACCCAGCATCGACCTCGTCGCGCTCTCTCGCTCGTCCGCGTCCGCGCGGTCCTCCTCACATTCCTCAGCAGATACATCGGTCTCCGCGCGCCCGTCGCGTTGGTCCCTGCCTGCCTTTGTCCATGCGACGCCTTGGCTACTCGATGAGCGGGCCGCGCCCTCCCCAGCATACGGCAATCTTGGGGGGGACACGTGCGTGCGGACATCATCGACGCCGCGGTTCGTGTATACGCCTTCCCCAGTGCGGTCTATTGCGGGGACCAGCGCGCCCGCTTCGCTCGCGAGCGGTATCCCGGGCCCTTCGTCCCTGTCGCTCGTGCCGCATCCGCCGGACCACCAGCTGGCGGCGTTGCACGGCCTCGCGTCGCTCCTCGCATACATGTCCGTGAACCACGGGCTTGCGCTGAGCGTGGTGGAAGCAGTGTACAAGAGGGTTGGGAGCTTGAGGGAGGCGGATGAGGTGTTGAAGGGGATGAGGGAGGCTGCGGAAGGGTTTGGAGAGCAGGAGATCGAGAGGGTGAGAGAGCGGCGGGGTGGGGTAGTGCACGGAAGAAGAAAGAACGGACAGGGATTACGGGGAGATAAGAGGAAAGAAGAACGGAGTGGGAGCGGCGCGTCGCGGTTGAGGTTCATGGTGGCGTCGGAAGACGGGGAGGGGTCGGAGTACACGCCTCCTGAGACGAGCCGGGCGGCGCTGTGGATGCGGCAGTCGGAATTGACGAGTTACATCGAAGAGAAGGACATGGAGGAGGACGAAGAGGCGGCGGAAGGACGTGAGGTAGAGGAGGAACTCTGGGGCCGGGATGAGGATGAGGACGAGGGCGAGGAAGCACACAACGACTTTTCAAGATACGCTCCCATGGCGGAGGGGAACAGCAGGGTTGTCAGCCAAGACGCGGACGAGGACGATGGCACACAGAACACGGGAAGGCCCGAAAGATTGACAAATGTATTGTTGGAAGATACAAGACTTGCGAAGCGGCCTGAAAGGAAGTTGGGGAAACAACAGTTTCGCAGGAACGTCGCGATGGCCTTTACAAATTTATCACGGACGTAAGCATTGTATTTCATTATCTAGTTTTCTATAGAATACGTGGAAAGCCAACGTGGACCATGCAAGAAACCGAAATCAAAGATGGAAATGGGCGGGAAAGGCGGTTGCTATAATACGCTACCGGATACGCTTGAATGTGACTTGGCGCTCTCCTTATCGCGCCATCCGCTCTCAAAATAGATGAACGTGACGATGATATCGTCCAGGATGCGAAATCCCTCCGGGGGTATGAACAAGGATGACATGTGTTTACGCCAGAGACAGAAACCAGAATGCGATTGGACAAAAGTAGCGACGTAGGACGTGGAGGCGCGGCTGTAGCCCTGTCGTATGGGGACGAGCTTCGTTGGGAGATGAGCGATGCAGCAGCATCCCATACAGACACCAGTGGTAAACCTCACCTGCGGGCGCGCGTCCTGGACCTGCCATTCATACTCACAGCCGTCCACAGCGGTGAACCGTTCTGAGCTGCGCCCACAAAAGATGCCGATCAGTGAAAAAAAAAAAAAGAAGGCAGCGATTCGGAAAGCACAGCATGTGGAGAAGAGAAGGTACGTACGAGGTGAAGTTCCCCAGCTTGAACATGGGAACGCCGCGTGTGCCAACGACGAGCTGTGCGGGGTCGCCCGAGCGCACCGGCCACTCGATGATGCCGACCTGAAGGCGATCGCCGGTGTGATCGATGCGTGTGACCGTGGTCATGGCGCAGCAGCCATTGCGTGGGCGGGCGTAGCGTGCTGTATCGGAGGAATAGATGGGCGGCGAGCTCGTCGCGGGCGTGCTGCGGGTGTCGTCGACGAGCACAAAGTCGGTGCGGCGGGGGTCTTTCTTGGTCATGACGAGCCTGGAGGTCATTATCGATGAGGTGAGGGGGGAACTTCGGAGTATTACATGGCCACGACTTGGCAGCGCTGGGCGTGGCGTCAGGGTAATAAGGGACAAACGCCCGCTGATTATGTCAGCCAAGGACGGGGCTCGAGGGCAGCCACGACGACGATGCCCTCCACGACGGGCGACGAGCGGACGTTCGTGTTCCCGCCGTTCCCCACTCCACCAGAGGGCAGGAAGATCGTGCCATTCAGCGCGTTTAACCCGTCTGGATATCAGCGTACCCCGGACTCATCAGGGGACTCGATCGAAGTCGACGCGTGGGCAGGGATTCCGACGGTCAAAGTGCTCAACGAGCAGGAAGCTGCGCAGAAACGCAAGGCTAAACGGAAACTGCGGAACGCAGGGAACGCACGAGATGCAGAGGGGAGGTTGATCCCATGGTGGGAGGAGTGGGAAGAGGGCGAGCCGTTGCGCACGATGAGCGAGACGTTTGACAGGTACGGCGTTCGTCTGATATCTCACATCGATTGCCGCTTGACACGCTGGACAGTCATATGAGCCTCCAGGATCGAGTGTCTCTAGCAGCCGACGATTTCCGAGTCGGACGGCCGTGGCCAGAGATAGCACAGGGCGTCAGGAACATGTGGGATCAGGTATGCAAGGTCATATATCTCTGCGCCGTCTACCGACGTTACCTACAGTTCCGTCTCTATATTGGATTGATATCCAGCATTCCAGTATACAAAAGAATCAAAACCGACCGAAGGGGGCGGGTAGACGGCCCAAGCAACGATGGAGAAGCATCCGGCGAAGAAGAGGATGCGCCGAGATCAAACCAAACCAAGATTTCCATCGTCCAAGATTATCTTGAACAAAGCGCGCTTCCCGGAAAGCAGCTCGAACCAGGTCCTAACGAGTCGACAGCAGAAGCCCAACGACTGCATACCTTTTTGGATGACATGGAAAATTCGGTCAAGGTATTTCTGTCGTCATATATGCGCGACACGGGCCTGATCTGGTTGGCATGCTCCGTTTACACTACACGACCTTTTCTAACCTGATGACAGGACAGAGAAAAACTTGTTCATCGCACCCACCGTGCTGCATTTCTTCCTGCGCTTCATGCTCCGAAACGGAGTGTTTTCGGATTCTAAAGAACACCGCGGTAACCTCAGGAGAGCACTCTCCGTCGCTGCGTTCGCGCAGAAAGAATTGCCACTCACTGCTAAACTTGGGCAAATCCTCCCTGGATATTTCGACCTCGCCTGCAAGGAGTGTTGGGGAACCAGAGGCAGTATGAGTATACACGTCTCGGCAACCCTTGAGCCCGCGGATGTTGGTGAGGCCTCCACCAACAGTACCTCTCCTCTCAACGATACTGGCTCCGAGTTCGAAATGGAGCTCAAGAAACAGGAGATCGAAGTTGTCCCGTCGGATGTCGTTTTAGATTCCATCACTGCGAGGCAAGTGATGGAAGATAATCTCGACACAACCAACGCACAGGTTCCCGTGACAACAATTCCCACCTCAGGCGATCCGTGGATGGCAGCTATACGGGCGGAGGAGTATATAACTGCGTCGTGGACGGACGTGTCCATGCCGTGGTTGATGCAGCTTCTTGGTCCGACCGTGTTTCCGTTGACGATGACGACGGGCATTGTGGAACATTCAACGCGGCGAATTCGAGATGTAATTGCACCGGGGTCGAATCTGGATGGGACTGAGACACGGAGGGTGTCGGTGGTGGAAGAGGCATTGGAGGAGAGGTTTTTTAGGGTGGTGATAAGTCCATGGGTAGGAAGCGCTTCAAAAGAGACGGTGGACTTTCCAAGGCCAGTGATTGTGCCTCGATTTAGGGGTGCCGTTGTTCTGGATGATGTGGGCGTCGGCGAGGAGGATATGTGGAATCCATACCGTGACGACCTAACGATTTTGGTGGATGGGGAGGTGGCCGGACAGATGGTGGCGGGGATGGGACTTTATGGGACGTGGGTGCAAATGGTGCCGGAGCGAGGGGAAAAAAGGCATCCGAGGGGGTGTTATTGGTACGTTGAGAGCGTGGTGGCAAGCTTTCCGAGCTATTATACGGAAAGGCAGATGATCGGGGAGGTGGTGTTGGGCGAGGAGGACGAGGACATAGCCTAGGCTTTCTGTTTCTGTTTTGTTTTGTTGTTTTGTTGTTTTGTTGTTTTGTTGTTTTGTTTTTTTGTTTTTTTTCTTGCCTTGTAACTATTAGGGTTAGGATGAGATCACCCCAACCCTAACCATGATTCGGGGTTCGAAAATTCAGCCTCCACTCCGAAAACACGATCTTCCTTTCTTTCCTGCATGGCCAACGGAGCACCCACTGTCGAACGCGACGACGACGCGTTATTCGTCGAGGACGGCGTCCCAGTCAAGTTTTGCTTTCATAGAAGCGTGACGCAGGGGAGGAGTAAGATCACCCGGGACGTCGAGGTGTGTCCATCGACCTCTCTGCATCCAATCCCCCATGTACTCACTCTCACAGCGTCACGGCGGAAAATTCGTCCAAGACGAGCGACTCGCCAACGTCCTCCTTGTCGACGAACAAGAAGATATCAACTTTCTCCGCCGCCGGTATTACTCCTCCACCGAACTCTACCGTCTCTCGCTCTACGTCGAGCCTCGTGGTTTTGTTCAATCCTGTATCCGCTCTGGCTCGTATCGCCATGTTGGCCCTGTCAAAAAAGGCATGCCAGGTCGCGCGTCGGGTAGCAGAAGACCGTGAGTGTCTCGCCTGCACGCGCGTTTTTCGTGTCGTTGGGCTTTTTTTCTGACGCATGTCGTGCTTCGTGCTTTAGACGCATTCCGTTCACAGAAGAAGACAGAGATCATCTTGCATACTACCTCGCGACGCGATGTCCGACCAAGGACGGGCGCATGGGCAACAATGCATACAAGGACCTCGATCAGCTAGTTCGTGACGTGCGTCTTGTCTGGGTGGTGTCGCTCATGAGGTGTGCGTATAGGGACAGACGGACGATCCGTCGTGGGTATGGGCAAGACGACATACGTTTCACTCATGGCGGGAACACTACAAGATGAACCCAGCGATGATGGATGCACGCATTGATTGTTACCTGGGACGATTGAAAGATGTCGGTCATCACTTCGGTCACGATCCGCGAAGGCATGATTACCGAAACATGAGAATTGAGGAGGAGGAGGAGGAAGAGGAGGAGGAGGAGGAGGAGGAGGAGGAGGAGGAGGAACAAGAGGAAGAGGAGCGACGTCAAGGCATAGAACGACAGGATCGTGGATTACGGGAACGGGTACAATCTGCGGTCGCTGCAGCAGCACAGGCGCAGGATTACCTCACACTTCACGAACAAAATCTCCTGTCATTTGACGAGGATGACGCCGTACAGGATGTTGCAGATCAAGAAATGCAACCCGTCAAACGCCACCGTGTCCGAGCCCCACAGCAACGCGACATCCGAGAAACACAGGCCAAACGAGCACGTGTTTCGGGGACGTCAGTAAACGAAAGACGGGCGTCGGGTGTTGAAGTGGCCCATGGTGAAAGTAACCCAACGCCCACAATGCAGAGTGAAAATGAAGAATCACAAGAAATCGAAGGTAGCGATTTATTTGGAGATCGCACACATAAGGAAAAATCGCGTTTCGAGACTGACGATTATCAAGAGTAAGTGTCACGATGATATCGAGTTCAATGAAGTCACAAGCTGGATGCTGACAAATTAGTTTTCCGGAACCATTTTCTCCAAGAGCTAGTCCCGTTCCTGAACAGGACGGTGCACTTCTCTCTACTCAGGCAACGCTGGTTGCTTCGCCTCTCCCTGCTTCAAAGCAGCCTATTCCGACGCCGGGTCCTACACCAACGAAAGCAATCGAGTCCCAAGAACATCAGATGACTGCACCTCAACCGACTATCTCGCCGAACGCGCAGAGGACGTCAGCTGTAAACCAAGAACGCGTGGTCGTACAACTTCAGCACGTGCGTGGTGTCTCTGTGCAACCGGGACCTTCTGTACCCAAGGAGACAAGAGCTCAAGGTGGCGCCGCGGAACCTCTTCGGGATACTTGGGCACGGTCGCATTCGGTCGACCATCAGCCTGTTCCTGAATTCCGTCGCGCACACCCACAAGAGGACCAGGGAGGGAAGAGGAAGGGGAAAGCGAAAGAGGAAGCGCTGACTTCGACCGAAGGTGTGCAGGTCGAGGAAGAGATCGAGCCTATAGTCACCGGTGGACCTTCGACGGGGGAGACGTTCGAAGACGAGGTGGCTGTGGAAGGCTTGCTTGAGGAGAGTGTGGGCGATGAGGAAGATGGAGGTAGCGACGGAGCCGGGGATATCGAGCTGAATTTGCCTCGGTTCCAAATGATCGAAATTGGGGATGAGTCGATGGATTCGGACGATGCGGAGACGCATGGATCTTTGGTTCGGGGGGCCACGCGAGATGGGTCCGCCAGGGGACGTGAGGTTGAGCCAGACCAGGTGCAAGACAGAAACCAAGAGCGGGAGCAAGACTTGGACCCTGAATTGGACTCGGAAGATATGGATCGGATCGAACGAATGGGGAACAGATCGCTCCAAGTGATACCTGCGCCGATGCAACCTCAGGTAAGGGTCACGCGGTCGCAGACACGAACGCAAACGCAGATACAGACACATCACCAGATTAGCCCACGTCGGACGCGATCGGGGAACTATGCGCGCGAGGCAGCACAACCTACTTTGTTTCCGAGTCCGGGGACGAAAGCTAGGGCGGTGGTCGAGCGCCTTCAGGAAGAGGAAAGGAAGATGCCATATGCACCACCGGAGGGGAGTCGTGCGGCCAAGGCGGTAAGAGGGAAAGGGAGGCGAGGGTGAAGGGGGAAATGGGGCCACCGTGCCCCGTTTGAAGATACCCAATATTCTTGGTACATGTCTTGAGTATGAAACGGTACATATCGCGGTACATACACTACCTTCCTTTTTTATTCATGTGTATTATGTTATGTCACGCACGGACCACGTCCAGAAAGAGTAATTTGGGGATCTGTGTGCCGGGTCTTTGCTTTGCTCCGTCTCGTCCACTGCTCAAGCCCAGTTTTTTTTTTGTTCTTTTCGTTGTTGTTTCCCTTTTTCTCTTGTTCTCGTTTTCGATTCCGATCGTGCGGTGCCCCGTCAACCAAATTATTCGCTCGAACAACAATGACTAACGTATCCGCAGGCGTAAAGCGATCCCGGGAATCGGATGGACGCATCCATTCGCCTTCACACCCACATTCAAACCCTTCGTCGTACAAGCGACAGAGGGGTAGAGAGGAGGGAAGGGGATGGGGGGAAGAGAAACGGAGTAGGAGGGAGAGCCGAGACAGACGAGAGCACCGCTCTCGAGAACGTGAGCGTGACCGGTGGGAGAGAGACAGAGAAAGGGAAAGGGAGCGAGACAGGGACAGGGAACGAGACTCGAGGAGAGCGCGCGACCATAGTAGAGACCGTGATCGACATGACGGTCGTGAGAGAGAGCATCGACGAAGAGACGACGAACGGCGCCGTTCCCCTGCCACCGACGGCCCTTCTGCCGCTCTGAACGGACGTCCACCGCCCGTTCTGCCGCTACAGAAGGCTGACTCGGACAAGGAAGAAGGCGAGTAAGTAGGCAGATCTCGTCGTGCTACTCCCTCGTTCACGGAATTTTCTTTGTGCAGGATATCGCCTCGCTCGACGCCGAGGCCACCCTCCAGAACCCCGTCAGATCAGATGCGGGCAGAACCACCCCGGCTAGAGCCGCTACCACCATCTATGCCCAAACCACAGCTGGAACTCGAGCTCGAGCTCGAGTTGGACGTGACAGAATCTGCGGAAGCCTCTCGTGCAGCACGACGCGCTCGGAGGCAGGCCATACTCGCAAAGTATGTCGGGATCGCGAGCAACACGCAGAGTGTTAGCCCGAGCCCGGGTCCACCAAGCAGTGCGGTTCAACCGCCTCGACTCGTTTCCTCCATTTCTGATCTACCATCTCAGCCCCACAGTGCGGTCGACGCTCCCGTCGCACCGGGAGAGTCAACGACTAGAATGCGAAGTGGGTATTTCGGTAGGTAAACCTGTGTCGGTGCGAGATCTCGACTGATGGTCTTCTCTTTACAAGGTAAACGCGATTCGGCATCACCCCCTCCCGAGCCGGGTATGTTTGAACTGGCAAAGGACGAAGATGAGGGGAAAGCACGTACGAGTGCGCAAGCACATGATGGGACTGGTGAACAGATCTCTGCTGCTGATTACGATCCTAGCTTGGACCGCCGTGAAGATGCATGTATGCATGCATACAATGGCAAACCGACGGCTATTGATGTTGAAGAGGTAGAAGAGGGTGAGGAGGAAGAGGAAGAGTACGTCGACGACATGTTTGCAATAACAAATTCAGAAAAGAAGAGGGACAAGAAAGTCAAGAAAGTCGTTGTACGTCACTCGTATCCCAGTGCTCCAATATCGTTCTCATATCCCGTTGCAGAAACCAGCTGCTCCAGCGCTGATTACGACAACCCTAGATTCTGCATCAGATCCAGAGGGTTACTATCAAGTCATTCTTGGTGAGCAACTAGACGGCGGTCGTTACCAAGTCTTCTCCTCTCTCGGAAAGGGAATGTTTGCAAACGTAGTCAGAGCCCGCGTTCTTCAAGACGCTGGCGAAGGTGGCAAAGAGGTCGCTATTAAGATCATCAGGTGCCAAGAATCCATGTTCGTTTTCCTTGCGTATGCACCTGTTTCGCTACTGATAGCATATACAGGTATCGCGCTGGGATGAAAGAGGTTCAAATTTTAAACAAGCTCAGACAAGCTGATCCCGATGACAAAAAGCATATCGTCCGATTAGAAAGGACGTTTGAACATCGCGGACATCTTTGTCTTGTCTTTGAGTCGATGAGGTCTGTTATTATGTAATTCTCTCGTTTTCTTACGGGGACCTGACAATTGGAAACAGCATGAATCTCAGGGATGTTGTCAAACGCTTCGGCAAGGATGTTGGCCTGAACATAAGGGCCGTGAGGGCTTATGCGCATCAGCTCTTCCTTGCCCTAAGTTTGCTCAAGAAAGCCAACATCATGCACGCTGACATAAAACCTGACAATATATTGGCAAGTTCTGCCACATATTAACTCATCTGTCAGCATGTTGACGACTGACTGCAGGTGAATGAGTCAAAGACACTCCTGAAGCTGTGCGACTTAGGTTCAGCCTCCGATGCCTCCGAGAATGACATCACTCCTTATCTAGTCAGTCGCTTTTACCGCGCCCCCGAAATCAGTACGTTCCCTTTGGATTCAATGTTTAGATCCCAAATTTAACGTACTGTTCCTAGTCCTCGGAGTACCATATGATCCAGCGCTCGATGTCTGGTCCATCGGGTGCACACTTTACGAATTGTATACTGGCAAAATTCTTTTCCCTGGGCGTTCAAATAACCAAATGCTCTTACTCATGATGGAGCTCAAGGGTCGGTTTAACGCAAAAATGATCAAGAAAGCGAAATTTGGTGACATGTACTTTGATGAGCAGGGTGGGTTTGAGAGCGTGGAAACGGACCGCGTGACAGGAGCGGTGAGTATTGTGAACTTTGGTTGCAGGGGTTGCAGGTTAGTTGATCTTTCTTTGCTCAGAATGTTGTGCGCAAGGTCCACATATCAAAGCCTTCGAGGGATCTTCGTTCCCGTCTGATGCCCCCCTCGTCCGTCAAGATGAAGGACGATGAAGTGAAATTCCTGCTCTCGTTCATCGACCTGCTGGACAAATGTCTCGCCCTCGACCCGTCGCGCAGACTGTCGCCCAAGGAAGCGCTTGTCCATCCGTTTATTAGAGGATAGGAATACCTTACGCTGCATATCACCTAATCGTTCTAGTAGTGCTCGCAGCAGTGTATTCGTAATTGCCTTGTTTTCGCCCAGTTCGCAGCTCCACAGATTGACAGAATTGCTGGACTCTAGGTGCGTTATCAGCTCTCCCTCGGCCTGTAGGTAAACCTCCGAACTACCTACCCCCCGCTACCGTCAGTTAACCTGCGGTGTCCACTGATGCTGACAATACGCATGGTCAGATACTCTCCGGACCTCGGCTTTGTCTGAATCGCATGACGAGCCAGCGCTATATATCCGCCGTGAGCCTTGACATCTCGTTTCCTCAACATCCGCCTAGGCTCTCTCTTCTCATCATGCTACCCCTTGGCATAAAGCGTATGTTCTTTCTGAGGAACGGTAAGGAGCACCCCGCCTTCCCAACCGTCGTTACCGCTCCGGTAAACGGAGCCCTCAACATAGGTGCCAACGCGGACAGCGAAACCAGCATCAACAGCACCATAGTAAATGTTCTCTCGACATTCGACGAGCTCCCCAAATTTCACGAACTGAACAGATGTGCTCGGGGGTTGTGGGGCGAGGACGATCAGCTGGGTACGATCAATTTATTAACGGAGGACGTCGTGCAGAGGGCTGCACGAGAGGAGATCGGGTGTGCTACTGTCAGCTTGCGTGAATCACTTGCTCATGTCGGTTGGACTTGTGGATAGACAGACAGCTCTGGGAGGACGGTCTCGTTGAATTGGTGCGTCGTAGAGTGCCGTGTGTTGGCGTTTGGGATAGGGTCACGACCGACATTACTGACGTAGCGGAAGCCGCGTTTTGTCTGGGCTACCAGTGAGCTTTCGTCCGGGCCTTGGACCTGTTTGAACCTGTCGATAACCCGCCTTTGAGCAAGACTCCGTCGGTTACGACGTTCGTCAAGCTCTCCCCTTCAATCCCGATCAGGGACGATGTGATACACATCGTGTGTCTATGTCGCAGTAGCTTTTCGATGAGTGAACGATGACTTGGATATTTTCTAGAACACGCAGTCGGGTTCGCAGCGGGACGGTCTCAAGCATTTCGGTTTGACGGCTCACATTGTGTTTTACAACAAGTACGTCCACATTCTGTTCGGACCACGTTCGCCGGTCATCATTCCCCCTCCGTCGATTAGCACGCCCGCCGGGACGCATTCAGAGGGTAAAGTGGAAACCCACGGTCCGACCACTAACGCGTCAAGCTCGGAATTCTGCTCATCCGCGTCGGGTTTATTATGCGGCCGACACTACTGTCAGGGCAGCGTTGAGCGGAGGACCTGAGAAGGAGCGATTGTGCGTCGTCGCGCTTTTTTTTTCTCGTTGCTTCTACGTCGCCCCGCGCTGACGAATGTGCGCATGCTTATGGGTTTTCAAGTGCTGGTATCGAGCAGAGCGAGGACATGAAACATCTACTATGGCACGATCGCGCACGTCCTTTGTTTGCTGCTAGACGAGTAAAAAGAACGTGCTCATATGCGGGTTTCCGGGAATGACCATCTTGCCGCTGTCGCGTCAGATCAGCCTTCTCTCGAGGTATGTGGACGAGACGAACGCACGTTGACCATCTGACAGGTCGCGGGGGGGGGGGGGGGGGGGGCCGGGGCGGGCGGGCGCGGGTGGGGGCGCGTGGGGGGGCGGGGGGGGGGGGGGGGGCGCGGGAG